>JAULKJ010312271.1:0-10894 GCA_032355405.1 Rubia balearica | reverse complement strand
GTTATGGAAATATGGGGAATAATGCCTCACTAACCTTATCTTGCACTCTATCCATAAAGTGTCCTTGTGATCTTTTGGGACATCATGTCAACTATCGTAGCGGGAGTCTACCCCGTCCTACCAACCTTTGCAACCCAGATTGACCATTTAGCATGTTGGTTGTCCGAGTTGTTGAATATCAGCGTTGTTGACTCTTTCCTAACCATTCTACGTTCTAAAGTTCTACATGAGTTCATACTATTCCTACATCTTTGGATTCTTCATCCTCATCCATACCTTGGTCCGGTGTTGGGGTATTTCCATTTCATAAAAGTGAAACATCATCACGAGTCCATTTCTTAGACATATTTTATGCTGCATTAAAAAAAACCAAACCAAACCAAACTTGATTATAATTATATTTATAAAATACCGAACATTTCATAAAAAATATTATCTTAAATTATATTCTCTTCAAATGTAATAACTAAAATTGAAGCAATAATCCTATTAAAAAACCTAGAAATGATTAATTAACCTAGCATTTAATCACACAATTACCTATCTCAAGCAAAAAATCAAACACTAAACCTTGGATTTCCATTGAAATGCAACATTTACTCATCCACAACCATGAAGCAATTAAACCCTAGTGTTATACACAATTTGAATGGATAAAAAATCCCACACAACAAAGAACTCAAAACAATCACAAAACCTTGTAGGTAAACTTACAAACAAAGAGAGGACAAACATTTTCTTCAAACAAATGGGATGAAATCCTCATTCATACCTTCTTCATAAAAGAACAAAAAATCCTATGAGAAATCCAAAAAAAGAGTATGGAAATTGGAATTGAAGAGAGAAAAGGATGAATTAAATGATGAACCCATACCTCAAATTAAGAGTTCATGAAATGTTAGAGTGAAGATGAATTGGAACTGATTTGAGGGTTTGGGAGGTGAAAATGGGAGGGTGTGGGTGTGGGGAATTCGTGGGGAGTTTCAAATGGGTATTAAATTCCCTTTATGAAACCCCCCATCCCCAAACCCTTTATTTTTTTCGCGCCTGAAACCATTTCCCAACTCGGATGCAGCAGCGGACCAATTTCCGAGTTTGGAAACTTGTCATCCATTGAAAATAAAGGTAAGATATGTTTTTGAGTTCAGAAGTGGTATTTATTACTTTAAAAATGGCTGTAAAAAATTGAGGTAGCCTGAATTTTTTTTAATCATTGCTTCCAACTCCCATATAATGCAGCTTTTTGTTTCTTCTTCCCAAAGTCATTGGCCAAATTCTTAACACTTTCAAAAATCTGTGTACCGGTTAGTGGCACTAGTGCTTACCTTGCCTCTACTTTCCCATTGAACCACTTCTCCGCCAAATGCCATGGGTGCTCCACAGGAAGAAACATCCGGTGTTCCTGAAAAATGATTTTACAACCGTGTTTCAATTGACAAAAATATGTATCCTTCTCACATATTGGACAAGCAAAGGGGGATTTCACAGAATACCCAGACAAATTACCATATGTAGGAAAACCATTGATTATGCAAAAAAACATAGCTTTCAAAGTGAAGAAATCTTCAACCAAACCATCATGCATTCTAATACCATCGTTAAACAAAGTCAACCAATCATCCACAAGAAGAACATGGTACACATCAATATCGTTACTCGGTTACTTCGGGCCAGATATCATCAAAGACAACAACATATACTTATGTTTCATGGTTAACCAAGACGAAAGGTTGTAAATGACCAACATAACGGGCTAAGATCTATGTGTGTTACTCATATTACCAAAATGATTCATATCGTCTGTACATATTCCAAACCTCAAATGCTGGGACTCATTGCTAAACTCGGGGTACAGAGCATCGACTTTCTTCCAGTGCTTATCATCTGAAGTATGTCTTAGCACATCATTCTTCGGTTGAACCCTATCTGCAAGACAACACAACAACTTAGCATCTTCTCTACTTGCATATAGCTTCTTCAAATGAGAAATGATAGGGAGGTACCATAACACTTTTCTGTTGTCTTTTTCTGTGATTTCGATGGAACTTCCGCACCCATGAAGATCCCCCTTCTCTTCAACTTGTACCGAGACTCACCACATTCTAGATTTTTATCCACTCCCCCCTATACAACATACAATCATTTGGGCATGCATGATTTTTTGCTATTCCAATCCCATCAAGCATAGAATTTTTTTCACTGCATATAATCTATCAACATTAGATTACCTTCGAGAAGAAAATACATAAACAACTCAAGAGCCACGGTCATCGACTTTTCAGTCCATCCAAATTTTGCCTTCAAATTCATCATCCTCAAAGTTGCATTCAAAACTAAGTGTTTCAAACCATTGTACAATGGTTTCCCTTTGTCGTCAATCAAAACCTGTAATGACTCCGGTTTACCTTTGAACTCCCTTGTAATATCTTCACCATCTCATCAAACTCCACATTGCAATCTAATTCATCTCCCTCCACCGTTTTCTCTAGTTTAATCGTATGAGAGACTTCCCCAACTTCCCCATGCCATACCCAACGAGTGTAGCTTGTTTGGAACCCTCTCATTATGATATGTTCTCGCAAATTCTTCCCCCCTAAAAATACATCATTTATACAATCCTTACACGGGCATTATGCTGGCACCAAACCTCTTTTAGAAGCATCTTCAAACGCTAACGAAATAAATGATTCAAATAATGGCATGTACTCGGGTGGTTTTCTAAGATCATTACCAATGAGTTCATTTTGATCTATTATCCTAAAAATTCAATTACAATGCAACCCATGAGGATTTAGTCAACACCAATCATAACCCTATCTAATCTCAAGCCCTAATTGAACATACAAATATATATGTACCAAAAAATAAATAACATCACCCTTAATATTAATTCAAGATTTTCAAGTATATAATTTTCATAAAACTAACCTTCTCTGATGGCAATTGATGCAATTCAAAGTATCAAATCACTTGTTCATGAAAGGGCAAGAAAATGGAGCTTATTCTTCAAAATTTTAAGGTTTGGGAGCATTAAATGTGAGGAGCGCATTTTTTTAATATACTGCACCGTTTCTGAACTTGAAAAATATTTTGAATTTACTACTGCTCACCAGAACATTTTACAATTTCACAAATAAGACCCAAACATAGTCCGAACTTGGAAACATAATCTGCTCTTTGTACAATGGACCACTAGTCCTTTACGAGCTCGGAAGTGCCCTCATATCCACCTTCTGAACTTGGAAATGCGTCTTTTTAAATGTGGTTATACCTAACTGCCTTTAATTAGGGCTAATTAAAGGTGATTTTACCCTAAACTGCCTTTAATTATCCCAAATTAAAGGCGGTTATTCCAAAATCGCCTTCCATTGTGATTTAACCACCTTAAATTTCAAAAGCAGGGTCCGAATAAAAACTTCCAACTTTAGAAGTCCTTTTTAAAGGCAGTTCTAGGTAAATTTTTCAAAAGCGCCTTTCAATGCCGCCTTTAATTGAATGCTCTCTACTAATGTCTGGAAAGTGTTATTTTGTTCAATTTTGTGTGTGATTGGCATGTCTCTCTAGCATTGCAAAGGAGATGTGCCAAATTTGATGCTATTTACTGTGTCCGGTTCGAGGCAGGATGCTATCTCAAGTCCGTGTAAAATCAATCTAACGTGTTCGGGTCGAATTTATTGGACGATTTAAAGTAGAGAACCACCCACTACTATTATGTATGTATATTTCTCTATCCACACATAGACACCTGTTTAAAATTTAATCATTTGCTTATTTGTGTAAATAGCTCAACTCACATCTTATTGTAACAAATCACTTATATGTAGACATATGACCAATATGATCATCATATTATAAAGTGGGATTCCTGATTGAATATTCCATCATTGATGAATTTCAATTAAAATTTTAAAATAAATTTGAGGAGCTTTTGATTTTAAATATCAATTGTTTTCAATACTATACTCTAATACAATATGCACTTAATTGATAGATAAAGAAAGAATAAAGTAAATTCATCTTCCATTGATTTTTATTTTTATTTAATCGACTATAATACTCAGATTTTGGTGATAAGTCAGACTCAAAGCACACATAAGTAAGTTTTGGAAGTACGGTATAAAATTGCAAATGTTTACTCTGCAGTAAACAGTTAATATGTTTGCTGTTAAATGTAATTATCGAACATTTAGCTTACATGAATGAGGAAAAGAGAAGACATGTTTTTCGATTTAATACATATTTTATTAAATTAAATTAAAATTATTATTTATTTTAATCAAAAGCTCATTGTTGATGAGCAGGGGTTATTTCTGGATCCCCTAACCAACAAAATGTCTTGTAGCCATTACAAAAGGTCAATAAGGTTGACCACCTTAGACGAGTATCGGATATAGATAAACCACATGGAAGGGTTATAGAAATAAAAGACCGTGATTCCATTGCGTAATTCTCCAACCCTGTGTGAGATTGCGGACAATCAAATCTTTCCATAACCTGTATCTGCACTAAGCTATGGCTGATGTCTCCTCCTTCTAAAATGCGGGAATAACTTATCCCTCCTTAACAAGAATTGAAACTCCGGTCTGGATGCAATTTGATCAAAGAGAGTGGAACAATTGCTTCTTTTTGCCAGTCTTGCAAGATAGTCCGCTGGTGGGTTGACGTCTCTGAAGTTATGCACAAATTGAAAAGATCCCTTTTTCTGAACTTCTTTGATCATCCTGATGAGATTCATTAGTCTCCATGGAGGTTTAGCCTCTGCTCTAAGGATGTCAACAGCCTGCTGCGCATCAGTTTGAATGGTAACTGAAGTATTGCAATTTAAAATCCAACTCATACCTGCATATACAACCATTAGTTCCGCATGAATAGGAGAAACAAATGTTTAATTTACACATTCAGAAATTGTATGCAAGAGCGAGGCATCAGATGTTCTTACTATGCACCCAAGTCCTGAACTATTGATACTAAAAGAAGCATCACAATTGACAACAATACCTTCTTATGGTGGTTCCCATCTCACTGTGATGATGGTGATCTTAGATTTTTAAATCAAGGTTGGACTACACCATTAACTGATAATGAGTGACCTGTAAATGGTTATGTACATAATAGTGGGAAAGAGACAATCCTAGCACAACTTTCCATATTATATTAGAGTTATAATCCTTCCTCTCATTTATCCACTGATTTCTTGCTTACCATATATCCCATAGAATTATCATTGGTATATTTGTGAATGTGGAAATTCCAAGTTTAGAGCAGGAGGATATATTCATGTAAAATTCTAACCTCTCCAAAATAACCATGAAGGAACGGTGTTCGATATTCATCATATCATGGAATTTTTTCCAAGTTTTTTCATATTCAGGACAAAAGTTTAAAAAAATGTCTGACAAAGTCTATATTTTCACATTTTGGACACTTGGAAGTAAGACTGAAGGCCATACACATCAGAATGTTATCAATTGGTATATCATTATTCAATAGTTTCCAAACAAAGATAGATATTTTTGTTTGGAATTATTGAATTCCATACATTAGATAGTATTGTGATGGTAGGTTTCTTTTTCCTCAATGACTTATAGGCATATTTAATTGAACATTATGTCATCAGGTTTCCAAACAAGATAGTCCTTATCCTAAGTTAAAAGGATTTCCCTTTCCATTTTATCAATGATTTACGGATGGATCTGATCAATCAATAAAGAAATGAGAGATTGCTTACTAACCTGGAAGTCTTTTACCTGCATTGGGGAGAAGGTATATCTACCTATGGCGGCCAAGAACGTAGCAGTGTACCTGTTCCAAGCCAATTTGTTGTCCAAACATTGGCCTCACCATTTCCGATGATCCCCTGCGTATTAGATTCAGAAACCTATCAACTATCCCATGAGTCCGATGTTCTATAACTTGGTGGTAAAGACCGCATGAATTTCCACCCAAGGGTATTTCCCAACTGCATTTTCCACCAAATTTTAGTGGAAAAGGAGTTGATAGTGGTGTTGAAATTTCTGATTCCAATCCCATTTTCATGAGTCGGAAAGTAGATTTTGAACCATGGTACCCACTTTCTTTTGTTGCCAATATTGAACTCTCCCCAAAAAACAATTCTCATAATTCTTTCGAGCCTTTTAATTGTGTGTGCAGTGGGGGATGTAATTGCCCATGTATGTTAGGGTATGGCTGATAAAACATGTTTTATGATAATCAACTTTCCTCCTTGAGATAGCCAGTTATTTTTTCAATTTTCTAGCTTATTGGCTACCTTATCAACCTGATGGGTGAAAGGTGTATTAAGTTTCCTTACTTTGAAAATGATGACACCTAGATAAGACATTGGTAAGGTTCCCTGAGTCATACCAGTGATACGATGGATTTCTTCCATTTTTTTTCTACTCAACTTCCCTGAGTAATATGAAGTTTTTATGAAGTTCACTTTATGGCCTATGGCCTGTAGCTTTTTGAAAGATGTTCAAGAACTTCATTAGATTTCTCAACGTTTTTGAAGTTGCTGAGATGAAAAGTGCAGTATCATCTGCGAATGAGAGTTGGGTTATGTGATTTATGCCTTCAGGAGTTTAAAAAAAATTTAGGTTACCTATCTAAAATTGTTTTCTTAGATTTAAGGTTAACATTTAAGTTATTATGTTAAAGAGGAAACGGAAGAGGGGGTCACCCTGATTCAACCCTCTGGAGGGTTTGAAGAAGCCTTGAAGAACACCATTAATGAGGACAGAAAACCATTCTGCATTTAGATTATTCATGATTATTTTAACAAAATTACCATGAAAACCTAGTTTTAGCAACAATGAGTTTAGAGCTGCCCATGATACTCTATCGAACGCCTTCATCATATCCATTTTTAAAATTAGATTCAAGGATTCATTTTTCCTATCTAGCAATCCAATTGTTTCCTTCATCATCAATATATTGTCACAAATATCTCTGCCTGCTAGGAATGTCGATTTTTCCTCTTATACAATCATGCTCATGAAGGGTTTGAGTCTCTCTACGATTATCTTAGCCATAAGTTTATTAGAAAAATTAGATAGACTTATTGGTCTATATTTTGAGAAAGAGGTCGGGGTCTTTGTTTTTGGGATTAGAGCTATGAATGAGCTGCCTTAGGCTTTAGGAATAGGTACACCTATCTGAAATTCTAGTCCTATCTTCATTTTGCTGGATTTAGCCCGAACAATTCGAGTACACACGCTTCCCAATATCCAATTCTTCTAAATCGAGTTACGGACCGCACTTTCAAGTCTGAATACACATGCAGGTATTCAAAAATCTGAATATCCACATCTTGAACACCCGTGCATACAATTAATATTTATATACTCCCTCTGTACCAGGGGAACCTGCAGAGGGAGAAATTACTTCTCCAAAATTTTAACACCTGAAAAGACTATAATGTCTCGGTCTTCAACCCACATTTTATCCAGATTTGCTTTCCCTTTAGCCACCTTCGCCACCTCCGTCTTTGCCACCTCTGCCTAGATCTATTTCATCTTCCTCCATCGCTCTCCACCTCTAACTCTCTCCGCCTCCACCACCTCTGCCCATGTCTATTTCCTCGTCCGCCGCCACCGCTGGATTGAAGCTTCATCATCGCGTTGAAGCTCCCCTCCTACCACTACGATTCTCGTCCGCCACCGATGTTCTCATGTCGCTCCACTGCGTCCTCTGGCACCTTACCGCTGCACTGCAAACTCTACCGCGATGCTTCAGCTGCAAAGCATAGGCCGGAAACACTTATCATTTCCCTCGAAACATTTATAATTCTGATTTTTCTTCCTAAATGAAAATGAGTTACTTAAAAAAAGTCCAGCAAGCTCTCTATAATATAGAATTTGATTGAATTTGGAGATTCTACATACTATTTGAGCTCCAATAGATGCTCCATCTTGTTCTCTAAAATAGAGATTTTGATGAAAAAGAATGTTTGGTTCTATATATTGGTAGAGAGAGAATTCATTTGGAGAATAAAAAATTTAATGTAATCCTTAACATAAGGCCAAGTGCAATGGTAGAGACCCCTTGGGGTCTCTTACCAATTTTATACATTATTTTTTGCAATCTCTCTCTTCTATCTAATTTTAAGAGACCACCTAAGAGACACCCCTTTTTTTCCCACAGTGGTAAGAGACCACTCAACACTATTCATGGATCCCACTTGATTTTCTCTATCCTACTCATTAATTTTATCATTAACATTTAATCTAAATAAATTTGTCCACCCAAAATAAGTAGAATCTTAAATTTAATAATACATTATAATATATAAATTGAAATTCTTTTTTTCAAAAATTATTTAATAGTTTTTTTGGGTTCATTTTTAATTCGTATTTCATTGCAGGAAAATAATTAAATTTCATTTTTAGTTCTAATAATATTTTTTCTTTAAAAAGATATTAAAAATAAATAATATGATGTGAAATTTTGGTCGAAATTATTTACAAAAATATTACATTAGCAAAAACCAATTACGACTAGAAAAAATACATAAAATACTTAAATAATAAAAATTGATCTAATTCGATCAATTATTATAATTTGGAAATCCAAATATTGATCTAATCTGACCAATTATTACAAATATAAAATTTTGAGATATTGATCTAGTCTGATCAATTATTACTAACAAAATACAAGTTAAAAATGAAAAACAAGAAAACATGGATGACGAAACCATATCGACATCCTAATTTTGACCACCAAAATGTTGGTAAAGATGTTCCGTAAGGTCATTTTTCAATTGGTCATGTTTACTTGTGCTACGCACTTCCCTCCAATTTTGCCTAAAAGTCGATAAATTAGCATACTGCTCTGCGTTGTAATGCCAAGGAGAGTCGTCGATTTGGTCATAATCACCTGGTTGAACCTGCAAGTCATATGTATCTCTTTCATCTTCGACTATCATGTTGTGCAGTATGATACAAGCTATCATAGTATCCCCAAGTGTTTCTACATTCCAGAATCGGGCTGAGTTACGGATCACGGAGAACCGAGCTTGTAAAATACCGAAATCACGTTCGACGTCTTTCCGGTAGCTCTCTTGATGCTTCGTGAAAAGTTGTTTCTTGGGGTCATTCGGAGTCGTATATGCGGGCATGAATGTCGCCCACTTTGGATAGATTCCATCTGTAAGATAGTATCCTTGATCGTAGATACGACCATTGACTTCATAAGGAAAACGTGGAGTTCTTCCTTCATATGCGTTATCAAACAAGGGTGACTTGTCTAGGACGTTGATATTATTATTTGAACCCGCCATACCAAAAATTGCATGCCAGATCCATGTATAGTAAGAGGCCACTGATTCCAATACAATTGAAGCGCATGAAGAAATGAGATGTGTCAATGACAACCCCATTAATTATGTCTAGCGGAATCTTCGAGTTAATGAATGAACTCGACCCACGTGAACAGATGAGATGTGTCAATGACAACCCCATTAATTATGTCTAGCAGAATCTTTGAGTTGATGAATGAACTCGACCCACGTGAATAGATGGGATGTGTCAATGACAACTCCATTAATTATTTCTAGCGGAATCTTTGAGGTGATGAATGAACTCGACCCACGTGAACAGATGGGACGTGTCAATGACAACCCCATTAATTATGTCTAGCTGAATCTTCGAGGTGATGAATGAACTCGACCCACGTGAACAGATGGGACGTGTCAATAACAACCCCATTAATTATGTCTGGCGGAATCTTCTAGGTGATGAATGAACTCGACCCACGTGAACAGATGAGACATTTCAATGACAACCCCATTAATTATGTCTAGCGGAATCTTCGAGGTGATGAATGAACTCAAACAAATATTACAACAACAACAATTAAAACAGAACCTAGACAACTTAAAAGGCGATCTAGTCTGACCAATTACAATGAAAGATAATGACAACAGTATGATCTAGTCTGATCAATTATTACAAATAAGCGATTACATTAAATATTAATTTTTTATTACCTCCATTAATTTATCACTGAAAAGCCTTCTGCTCTAGCGTCAAATCTTGTTGTTGCATCAAATTATGAAGGATCTAGTGTTAGCTAGCTTTTGTTCACGCTCTGATTGGATTCGGAAAAACTCCCGCTGCTTTTATGTTATACTCATTTTCTCTCTTTCATTATCCACAATTTTTCAACAAATTTAGCGGCATCTCTGATGGTGGACTGGAACTCCATTTTCTTTGATTCAGTTGATTTTCCATCATCCATTGTTCTCCGCATTGCCTTTCCCTTTCCCCTTGCTTGCATTTAGCTGCTTTGACGCCGATCGGCCTGGATGGATATTCCTTTATGCTACCATCATCGCTATTATGGGGCGCTGATGACATCTGTGAAGTATATGGCATACAATTCCTCTCCATCAGACTCCTTTGGGCAATATTGTGCTAAAAATTTAGGGCTATCCTTGCACGTATCATAGAAATGAAAGAATAAAAATTGTTGGCCTCCATTTTCATCTGCAAACAAGTTCATGGCCCATGACTTTATATCTACTTGACTAGACACACTCCCGGCTTGACTGAAGTGGCATCTGGCTTTACTTTCACATCCCACGTACTTGGTGATATTGTGAGCCATTTTTTACCACCGACACTTGCACGACTTCATTGACCGGTTGCATTTTGCATACTCATTCACTTCGGCCATAATTTTAGACTAAAATACACCAGCATTCTGACCCGTACCAACTACACAATCGGTTGAATGTTGGAACCACACCCCGTACAGAACGTTATCATCATTTACACTCCATTTGTCCCGGCTAACTTTCTACTTCATACCCTTACTCCCGGACACTGGTGTTGTTTCATCGATGTCCTCACCTACATCATTTCCTAAATGAATTTTTCCATTGTAAAACAAA
>JAULKJ010312252.1:0-10894 GCA_032355405.1 Rubia balearica | reverse complement strand
TTGGTTAAACTTATAAAGTGAGACATTGTTGTTTGAAGACCCTTCTCCCTTTGGATAGGGTTGAGGTGGAGCTTGTCCACCTCGGTTGTACTCTTGCATTTAATTCTCCTCGCTCTAAGGAAAAATGGGCTGATCACGATACCTCGGGTTGAAGATGTTTGCATAGGGATCTTGCATTTCTCCTCCTTGGTTTCCATGGAATCCTTGTTGTTAACCCCTAGCAAATTGTGGCCTATTTCCACCATCATTGAAATCCAACGCCTTAACTTTCTCAAAGTCCTTCACCACTTGCGGGCAAACATCCGTGTGATGATCAAGATTACAATTACCTTGCATTTTTGCTTGTTGTACTCCCCTTTTCATGAACTCTTTCATCATGGAGGCAAGAGCTTGGACTTGCTCCTCTAACTTAGGGGGTTGAAATGGTTTATCCACGGCTTCACCTAAGATCTTATACCAAATTATCTTTTTCCATTATTCATATCCTCTAAGAGTGTCATAGCTTCCCTTGGACTCTTGTTGGCAATCAAACCGTTGCAAGCGACGTTCACTATACGCATGTCATCATTGCACAGTTCTTCAAAGAAATATTAAACCAAGTCTCATGTCTTGAATAGATGATACAGAAAACTAGCCAACAATATCTTAGAGGAACTTATTGGAAAACTAAGAGACGTTAGAAAGTTGCTTCTTCAACCCCGCAGACTTTGAAGCTGGGAAATATTTATCAAGAAATCTGCGCTTCATATCCATCCATGAGGTGGTACAACCGGATGGTAGATAGTATAACCAATCTTTGGCTAAATCCCGAAGTGAGAAGGGAAACACCCTTAGATTGTAGTCTTCCTCTGAAACATCCATCGGCTTCAAATGGTACAAACTAGGTGGAAGTCTGAAAAATGCTTGTTTTTATCTTGTCCGGCTATCCAATGGAAAGTCGGCAAGTAATGAATCATACCGCTCTTGAGTTCACATGTCACATTTGACGGCAACGGTGGGAAGATGATGTAAAATGGTTGATTCTCCAAGTTTGGAGCCATAAACTCTCTGTCATTTCCTCTTTCTCTACGGCTACCGAAAGTGATTCTCTGGCCTAGGTCTCCTCTTCCTTCCTCGCCTTCTATCAATGCAATTCATTGGACTATGTAAAACTCTCAAGTTCTTGGCAGAGGTATGTACCATAAACTGGTAATAAACAATGGCCAACTAAAATCAACACTAGCAAAAAGGGTTAGAAGTAATTGGAAAAAAGTAGGAAAGCTCAACAACAAAAACATAACGAAATCAACACTACTTACTCAAATAAAATGTTTTGCAAGTTAACTACTAGACCATTAAACTAACATCCCCGGTAACGGTGCCAAAATTTGACCCGCCCTCTCCCGAGCATCGTTAAACAAGAGAGGATGACTGTTAGGGGTCAAAGATAGAATTTATATGTTGCTCCTGTTCATACTACTATACTACCAAGAATGGTAGATAGTGGCAAGTACCGAGATTGCCCACAGAGATGTCAGGAATCTAGTAATCTACCGAACACAACCTTGGTCGGGTCACCAATATAACCACGTGTTAGGAATAAAGAGTGTTGTGAAAATAACCATTGGGGGGGATTTTCAACTATCAATTATAAGCATGCATTCAATGGAATAAACTATAGTACCAAGCACTCGGAGAATATTTGCATAACATGTTCAGTGTTATTTCGATCATCGATTTCATCAAATACGAGAACTTAGCCTTATTCTAGTGTTTGTGTCACGTTTTGCGGACAATGGTCAAAACTTACCCCAATCTGTCAAATATATGTGCGCGTATAAAATCTTCCATCAACCTGATTAAGTCCCGGGTAGCACATTGCGCAGGTCTTCAACACCGGCTATAGCACATTGCGCAGGTCTGATTCTCCCTCATACGATTAAGTCCCGGGTGGAACACCACTAACAAACTATCCCTAGGCCTACAAAGGAAAAGGAAGTAGCCATCTTATCGATGGCTTCTAGGATCAACAAGATAATCCGAGTTTGCTACCTACTATATCTCTGCCCGCAACCCTTTGGACCTCTTTGGTTAGCTAGGTAGATACATGGTTGATTGTGATGATTAACAACGGTAACCTTCGTGCATACACCCAATTCCGGACTATCAAACGCACCCAAGTTTCCTTAACCAGAGAGTAGCAATAGTGCACCAACATGAAAGTAGACTCAATTGTGTTCCAACAAAGTGTGACAATCATGCAATTCATAAGAATATTAAGAACAAGCCAACATAAAGATCAAAAAACACATAGATATAGGTAGATCTAGAAATCTCACAAAATAAACATGAACACATGGATAAAAATATATTTCCAAGCTAGATCCCTACTCCCTAAGCGTTGAACCCAAGTATTTCATTGGATTCAAAATTTTGGGCAAAAGAAAGATAAAAGGATGAAAAAAAAAACTAGAGAGAAGTGAGAGTGTTTTCTCTCTCTACCCACTTACTAGGATTTAAAAAAATGAGCCTCCTCTCTAACCCTAGTAGACAAAGGTATATATATACAGTAGTAGGGAATTGAGCATAAAAATAGGCCCAAAAAATAGCCAAAACCCTAGCAGCCGTTAGTGGCTCTTGCCGGCACGAAGCGCCGATCTTGGCACGAGCTGTGCAGGATGTTCTGGCGCTGGGCGCCAGTCTAGGCACGGGTCATGTCGATTGTGCTGGGTGCGCCCCATATCATCCGGCGAGTGCCACCAGCCGATTCTTCATTTTGCTCTTTTTTATCAACGGCCATGTGTCGTTGTGAGCACCTCATTGGCAAGAACCTTATTTTGATTAGTACCTTGGTGTACCCCGCGTCATTCTTCACACATCGTGGGCTGGTCTTAGCATTTGTGACTTGAAATGACACGGTATGTGTAAAACAGAACGTCCCGCACCCATACTTGGCCAATTTTGGAGTGAAAATAGGGGACTCACGTACTAGATTTTGACACGGGTCGTGCTAGTTGGTGCGGGTTGTGCTATATTTTGAAACGGGTCATGCTAGTTGGTGCGAGTTGTGCTAGCTTTTGGTCCACACCAAGCTTGTGCGGTCCGCGCTGACTGTGGCTAGTTCGCTTGGCTAACTAATTGTTCTTCTACGAGTGATCAGTTGGTCTGATTGGAGAGTTATTGTAGTTGATTTTATAGCGCTCAAGAAGACGGATCTAATGGTGACACCCTCAAGAGCTGATTCTTCTTGGATTTTGCCCAGAACTTCGTCCAACCACGAATAACAGTCCCTCTGCTTTTTCTTTGGTCATCTTGAACTTTAAATCCGACTTCCTTGGTCCCAATTTCGTCTAATACCATGATTTGGAGTTTGTGGCCTTCAATCTACTACCATCCTTGCGAATACCTTCGATATCTTCTACTATCCTTGCGAATGACCTTCAAATATCTACTACCACCCTTGCGGATGTCTTTCTACCAAAGAAAATGAAAAAACAATTACAAGGAACCTACTAATGAGATCAAAGAGGAAGATCTAGGCGCCCGTGAATACAAAGTGTCCATTAGTCTCAATTAAGTCCACAAGATGCGGGATTTAGACAAAAAAAACTAATAATGGCCGTCTAAACCCTTTCTCGTGCAAACCTAACTAAAACTAGCAATCAACCAAAACAAATGATAATAAATGTGTTAAATGCATCGACTAACGCATGCATAATGGTGCTCATCACTGTGTCAAGAATAAGGGATAAGAGTAAACAAAACACAGTGAAACGATAAGATAATAACAAACAAACACCTTCACTCTCAGAATCAGCATGACGAAGGCATATCGAGTGTTTGATGAGTCTTAATACAACCTCGAACTTAGCAGTAAGAGGAACTCGTCCTTAGGAAGTTTGGATTTGGGAACCTTATAATTCCAAACGGGAAGGGTTTGTTCACACTCATTACCCAGTTTTACATAGAAAATATTTTTTATACCATACCTCACAAGTATTAGGAAATCCACTAACAAGCTAAGCAGAAGGAATTATGGGATAAAAGGTGAATTCGTCAGATGAATTTTTCACCTTACGAAACTTATACAAACTATGGAATAAGCCAATTGAAAATGGGATTTAGGCTTGCTCATAGACATGGTAGAGAACAACAATGATTGAAATACCCTTAGGATGAAACTCAGATAGTGCGACTCGATAATATGAAAGTAAATCGATGATGTACTGAGATAAAGGAAAAGAAAGTCCAAATTTAAGATAATCTAAATAACAAGAGATGTAGCCAGTAGAAGGAGTGCGAACTCTCTAAAATTATCAGGAGCTTTAAGCTCAAACGAAGACAAGAAAGGAAAATTATTTTTTAAATTTTCCAAGTGGTAATCGGAAAGAATGCTACTGACGGCAGAAGAAATGGTGGGATGGTTGGAATCCTCCTTGGAGTTAACATTGTCAACCTAGATATCCTTTACAGGAAGGTTCAGCAACACTAGAGGTAGATATTTGGGCAGGCATAACTCCTAGGATTCAAATGAAAACCCTATCAATTAGAATTACAGAAGACAAGGAGTATAATCTGGTAAAATCTGAAAATAGGAATATAGAATACATGCTGGAAGAGACAGTCGGAGAACTTCCAGACCAAAATTAAGAGCTAAATTATTAGGTTGGAGACACAGCACAAATTCATAATTATAAGAATTGTTTCAGAAAGGAAGAGGGGATTAAGGACAAAAGAAACTTACGAGTTGGAGAAGAACGATGATGAACTTGAACAATAAAAAAGAAAGGAAGAAGATAAATAATTCAAAAGTTTGAAAGACTAGTAAAACACGGATTTTGACTTAGGACACCGAAAAGCCAATGGGGGGTTAAATCAGCCAGAAAAGTAGTGATGAATGTCTGACAAAAAGTAAGTTACTTTTTTCATAATATGAGAAGGCGACAGTGTAAAATTGGGTGTAATACACTGAATAATGACGGAGTTATGCCATCAAAACTAAACCCATTATAAGGGAAGAAAAGATAACGGTAGAGGAGAAAATCTCAAAATAGAATAACGAATAAAAAGGGAAAATCGCGGCTTAGAGAGACAAGATCACAGCAACTAGAAACCTACCATAATTCCTACATTTTCAAAATTCAAATTCAAATTTCAAAAGTTAGACAGCTCACCAAATTTTTAAGTACAACCAAGAAGCATACTACACTACGTGAGTATAGTTGAAGTAGCTATGTTAACGAATATGTTATTACAGTTTAAAGAATAAACAGAATAAAGGCTCGCACACATTCTACAAGCACAGTCATCGCTTCGTGTTAAATTGACTTCATGGCTGGGGGGACTTACAGTGTATACCTAGCCAATGAGCTAGAGGTTTTTGGCCTTTAAGCCCAGCCCAATGTTCAACTACGAATAGATAAAGATAGATTACACAACTTTCAGCCCAATGTCAATGAAAACCAAGAACCGACAAAGGCAGAGCCATGTCCAAGAGGACTCGGCCATGAATTGAGAAAGACGGAATCACGATCAAGACTTAGTTATGAACTGAGATTGTAGCAACCACGATGTAACCCACGATCTTAAATCCTAGTAATGCGGGGGCACGACTACAATCATGTATAAATACAATGAGAGCAACACTAGCTCAGGTAAGTGCTACTAAACTGAGAAATACCATTTCTCTGAAGGAAAGTTCTGACTTGATTGTCGGAACCCTTTCCCCGAAATCACTTCGGGGATTTGTTTTGCAGGTTCATATTGATAAATGATGAATATCAGCCATTTGGCCTGACCGGGAATACTACATCACCCGTAATATCTTATATTTCCCAGAAAATATTGCCTAATATACTTTTACATTTCCCAAATATTCCCTACCAATATTCACCTATCACTTCCTTACCAAAGTTATTTCCCACGCCTCTCTCCGCCTTTTCTTTTCACTTCACCGTCTCAAGACACCTTCTGCCATGACTTCCGAAAATCTTCCATATAACACCCTTCTACACATAATGCCTATCAAGCTTTCTTCCCCCAATTACCTCCTCTGGAAACGCCATGTTCAGTATGTCCTTCAACCGCAGGGTCTCTCCGGTTTTGTCAGTGGGACAAATCCTTGCCCACCAGTACCCACACCTCCAACGATGTCGACTTCTTCATATATCGTTGCAGCTGCTGGTTCTCCTGGTGGTTCTAAGGAAGCAACTTATGAGAAGAAGAAGGTCGCGTATGATGCATGGCATGACAAAGACCAAATAATTTGCAGTCTCTTATTTTCCTCCCTCACCGAATCTACTCTTGGTGAAATCTCTCATTGCAACACTTCTCAGCATATTTGGGACACTATATTGGCAATTTATCAAAACAACAGTAAGTGGACTATCCTCCGGCTTTGTCAACAACCACTGCAATTTTGAAAATCAGGTTATGTTCATCACCTGCACCTTCAATTTAAAGTTATTTTTTAGCATCTTTCACTTATGGGATCTCCTGAGAGTAATGACGATCAAATTTTATGGTTCTTGACTGCCATTGGTTCTGAATTTAAGAATTTTTCTGCCCCATTTATTAATCTTTCTCCCACTCTGATATATGTCGATGTTGTTGCTCGTGCCAAAAACAATAAGTCTTTTTCGAGTAATTTGTAGGGACCAGTGATTCAGGGAGGACCCAGTTTTGGTTTTGTGAATTTTGCAGCTTCAGATGTACCTTTTGGTGGCCTGGCATGGGGACACGCGCGGTGGCTCCCGGGCGTGAAGGCGGCGCATCTGGTCCACGCGTCGCCCGCGATGGCCATTTTTCTGGGCACGGTCATGGCAGAAATTATGGTCGGTTCCCTAGTGGTTTCGGTCGAGGTTCTGGGCTCCAGTGCCAGTGGTGTCGTAGATCGGAATGTGATGCATCTCATTGCTACCGTTTGGTTTTTCGCCAGTGTAAGAATTCTTATCTCGTTCATCAGTTCTAGTCTTCCTTACAACTTGAGCCGCCGTCTGTTGTTTCAGACTGGTAGGGGGCTTCGACTCACATGAGTGCTTCTTTCTCGACACTTGAGAGTGTGACCCCATATACTGGTAATGCTCATGTATCTGTCGGTAATGGTCATAAAATCTCTATTTCTACTATTGGTGATTCTCATATTACACCTGATATTACCAAGAATTTATTGTCTATTAGTCGGATTACTAAATATCTTGGTGTATTAATCACTTTTGATGACCGTGGTTTTATTATTCAGCACAAAGTGACCAAGGCAGTAGTGGGCAGAAGTTATAGTGAGAATGTCTTATGTGTGCTAGATCGTGGTGAAGAGGCTTTAGTTTCACACCACCTCAATCCAACAAGGTTTTCCTGATTGGATCAACCAAACCATTATTGTACACCTGCCGTAACATTTTTTAGCACAACAGTCCCTAATTTTTTCAACACAATAATCCCTCACATTATGTTTTCCGGTTTGGATTAGTCAGTGAATTGGATAATTGTTGTAATTTTTTTTGTTTTGGAATCGAGATCGTAGGTCGAAGGAATGTGGTGGGGCACAATTGGGAAGAGGAAAATATAAGGGAATTTTAAGACGATAATACAATGTTATCTTTGAAAATAAGAGGTGTCAGATTCAGATTAAACAACACCATTAAGAAATCATTGTGAAATTGACAAGAATACCTTGGCTGACCATAAAATTAACCAAAAAAGAAAAGAAAACAATCCTTATTGTAGTGTGTTTTGGGATAATCATGTACTTGTAATGATATATACTCCTCCCGACCCTTCTTCAGATACACATTTTTTTCACAATTTTCAATAAACATGTTTGATTGTAAATATATATAATTACATATAATATCGACACATAAAAATTGATTCCCCTTCCGTCCCAACCTATTATGCACAAAATCTTTTCACAGTCTCCAATAAACATGTTTGACTATAAATATGTGTAACTACGGGTAATAACGGCA
This sequence comes from Rubia balearica, assembly GCA_032355405.1. Taxonomy (NCBI): domain Eukaryota; kingdom Viridiplantae; phylum Streptophyta; class Magnoliopsida; order Gentianales; family Rubiaceae; genus Rubia; species Rubia balearica. The sequence continues at coordinate 2,948 of JAULKJ010312252.1, read as the reverse complement.
CACAAAAATTTAATATTTAGAAACTATATGTTACGATGAATCTAACCATATCTCATATGATAAAATTATTGTTTATATATCTCTTCAAGTCTGTGGTCAAAGTTTGACCTCTTTGACTAAAAGATTCTGGCAAAATAGGGTGGGACGGAGGAAGTATTTGAAAACTATATATTACAGTCAATCTAATAATATTTTATATGATATATTGTTGCTATGTATATACTTACAGACTAAATTATTTTTTTGGTCCCTAACATAGCATCTTTTACCATCTTTTGATCTCCGAGAGCAAAACTACATTTTTTTAGTACCCCTCAAATTCAAAGTGAAATTTTTTATCCCCAAAACTATATTCCGGGTGGTTTACCATCTTTTGTTGCCGAGAGTAAAACCACGTCTTTTTAGTACTCCACATATTCAAATGAAATTTTTTGTTCCCAAAACTAGATTTTGGGTGATTTTCGGGAACCAAAAGATGTTATAAGATGTTGTGTTAGGGACCAAAAAACAATATCGAATTTGTGGGGTACTAAAATACGTGGTTATGCTCTCGGAGACTAAAAGATGGTAAAAAATCCCATGTTGGGGACGATACTTAACATATACTTCGTAGTAGTTAAATTTTGATACTATTGGGACAAAGGAATTTTTTTGTTTTGGAATCGAGATCGTAGGTCGAAGAAAGGTGGTGGGGCACGATTTAGAAGAGGAAAAGGGAATTTTAAGACAATAATACAACGTTATCTTTGAAAACAAGAGAGAGTCAGATTCAGATTAAACACCGTCGTTAAGAAATTATTGTGAAATTGACAAAAATACCCTAGTTGACCATAAAATGAACCAAACAAAAGTAAAAAATCCTTATTTTAATGTGTTTTGGGATTAATATGACTTGTAATTATATATACTCCTCCCGGCCCATCTTAGGATACACATAATTTTTTCCACAATTTTCAATAAACATGTTAAATATATACAGATAATATCGATAAATAAAAATTGATACTCCCTCCGTCCCACCCTATTATGTACAAAATCTTTTCACGGTCTCCAATAAACATGTTTGACTATAAATATGTGTAGCTACAGACAATAACGACACACAAAAAATTAATATTTAGAAACTACATGTTACGACGAATCTAACCATATTTCATACGATAAAATTATTGTTCATATACCTATACAAATATGTGGTCAAAGTTTGGCATATTTGACTAAAAAAATATTCTGTACAGAATAGGGTGGGACGAAAGAAGTATTTGAAAACTATATATTACGACCAATCTAATAATATTTTATAAGATAATATTGTTGTTATGTATATATTTAAAATATAGTTGTTAAATTTTGATAAATAAAATTTTTAATACAATTGGGAAAAGGAAATACACAAATATGGTAAACCAAATGACATTAACCAAATCATATTATGGGAGTATACTTCCGTTTTTTTCATCCTTAATTTGTTTTCTATAATTCCCCCCATCCATTTTCATTAGTTTCTCCCTCTTTCCCAAACTAGGGATGATCATGAGTTTGAGATCCGACCTAAACCCACAGGGTCTAGATCTATTGGGCCGGGTATGAGTCCAAAAAATTATATCCATTGAGTTCGGATTCGAGTCCAGGTATGGGTTAAGACTTTCAGATACGGGCTCAGGTCCGGGTCTAAAATACTAAGACCCAAATTCGACTAAGACCCAACCAGTAGACCCGTATAAATCTAACTATATGTGATTTTACCCAAATTTCTAAATTAATTTTATATTCTCTTTGTATTTTTATTTCAAACTCAACAAATAATATGTATTGTATAATTTTTTATCTTGAAAAAATAATTCTAATACATATTGAATTTCAATTATTTGCATTTAAAATAATATATATTTTATTTAGTGAAGGAAAAAATAATATTAGACTCATTTAAGACCCGTTTTGGATCCAAGAACCGTTTAGACCCATCGGGTCTGGGTACGGGTCTAAAATTTTCAGACTCTACGGGTCTGGATCGGGTTTGGGTCTAACTATATTTTCTTAGGATCGGGTCTGAGTCTTATTAGACCCAACCCAGACCCGACCCGTGATCATCTATAGCTAACGGTTGGACCAATTATAGTGAATCCTATTCATATACCTTTAAGGTTAATTATAATCATTTATATTTTAAAACACATTTTACATATTCTTAAAATTATATAAATTTCGTTTCTGTAAATAAAAACAAACATAAAAGCATGTCATTAATTATATTAATTATAAACTATCCATCTTATGATTAAGCAGTGGAAAAACAAGACTTTGTGATGGAAGAAAATATGAAACTGCTTTATTTTTTATTTTTTTAGAAGTACAAAAAATTTACACAAAATCTTGTTTTAAACCGACTAAACGTTAAACAGGGTCATTTTATAATTGATCTAATTAGTAAGGTGATTTGATATTTATTTTTATAAATTTAAAAAACTTTTAAATTATATCACAATGTATAAATAATTATCATTTAATCCTAAATATTATTGAAATGATATTTTTCATTATCAGTGTATAGTCCCTCGAAAATTTAAATCTAAAGACAAACTTGTCTTGCGGTGAGATTTGAGGTTTATCATTAGCTAAAAGCCAAAGAGTAGTATCTTGAGAGACGGTCTTTCCATAAGTCATGGAAAGACGGTCTTTTCATATCAAGGTTTAAAGTCTAAATTAGAAGAAATAAAGATAAAATTTTTGGGTTACATGAACCGGGTTATAAACTTTATAACTACTATATGTTGCATAATAAAATTTTAATATTGCAATTAAGACCTCTAATCTTTTATTATTCTAATTAAACACCATCTTTCCATATTATGGAAAGACGGTCTTTCCCAAAATTTTGCCTTTATGTTTTCTACTATCATAAGAAATTTTTATTTTATATTACGTTTTATTATTAAAAATATAATACT
>JAULKJ010312241.1:0-10894 GCA_032355405.1 Rubia balearica | reverse complement strand
AGTAGGAATTCACAACAATCTCCACACTATGTGACATACCATGAAAGGTAAGTTTATAGGTCCTTATGTGAATAGAAACTAGGATTGAATCCATATGTCTATATTATGAAAAACCCCTAATAGTAGTTAATATATAGTTTACTTTTCTTTACTCATATGACCGTAGTTGTTAGTTACACAAAATCCCCTTGTTTGTTAGTACTAGCTATTTCTGACACACGATTGGGGTGACGCCTGACTGTGGGTTGTGTTTGGCTAACTCTTAGATACTTGTATCTCTGTTGATGACACCTGGACTTATCACTAGCTACATCATTATAGTTAGGAGTAAGTAGGGGAGAAATAATATAAATTTCATATATGATCTCTTTAGCATCCTGCGGGTTAACTACAAAAGAATAAGCCCGCGGGGTCTGGGTCACCAACTTTATGCAAACTATATTTCTTTATTCTTCAGTGGAATTGTTCCTATTGTGTAGGCTGAGCGCACTATTCTAATCATGTTTCAAAGTCATACAGTGATAATACTTTGTCATGCCATTCCTACAACGATGTTTATCTATTCGAGGTTTTAACCATTTCATATTGTTTCAATGGTTCGTATAACCCTTTAATATTTTTTTATTGAATCAAGCATGATTATGTATGATTTCCTAACTTTATCTTTTACTTCAAAATTTTAGTGCACCTAATTTTGTGGCTAAAAAATCCCAATGGTGTTTTCCTAAAATTATAAGAGACTTTATAATCTCTTTGCTTATGCATCTATTATTATAATGGGAGTGTACCTTTATTGTGGGTCTTTTTTTAGTGTAGCAAACTTATAATTGCGCAAACGCATTGTCACCCCAAGCTTTCTTTGTCCGGTGAGATGGTTTTCTTTTAGCTGGCTTCTTTGGATGTGGGAATCACATGTTTCCCTTGTATGTCCGATGTATATAAGGTGTCTCTGGAATGAGTTTCGACCTTTCCCTGGAGAATAAAAACCCAGAAAGAAAAAATGATTGTCCATAGAAGGCATCGCTGATGCAAGGTACTTCTTCTGATTAGTGATAATTCATGAGATTGTCCACGATGAGTCCAACATCTTCAAATACCTCCAAAAGTCCCTAGGGTGGTCCTTGGAAAAGAATCTACAATGCTCAAGTCAGTGCTGCTCTTCCTTATAGTTTTCTTCCGGTAAAAATTTTCTTACCTTGTCTGGTATTCTTTGTCTATATTTATAGGCCATGATCGTGTGATCATGGCCTTCATGTTAGGATCTCCTATTTTAGGTCATGGTCTGGCATAGAGCTTTGTGGTATGTAGTGTATTTTCGCTATTCAAAGGATTTGTTACGTTAGGGTGAAGCGGCTTAGTTGGTAGATGTGTATTTAGCGAGCCGATCTGAATAGTGAAGCGACCACTTTTCTGTTTAGCTTTAGATGACTGGGACTAGATATATATACTACACAAAATTATGTGCAGTTAATCAATAATAGATGGATAAAAAAATATTTAGTAAACCTGGGAGCAATATACTATCTTTAAGTGTTTAGATTGAAGGGTGACATGAGGTACGAAAAATGATAGGAAACAACTAAAAGCTTGATCTATGCAATACAAACATGGGTAGCAAAAACTCCATACAATGAATACCACAATAGGTGTTATCAAGTAAAGGGAACAATTTTCAAATTGTATCCAGAACCCCAATTAGAATAGACCTCTTAGTATGTGTAATATCCTCGTACGAACACAGTAGCCTATAAAATAGTCTAATAACAATCACTGGACTACTGACCTACTCGAGACAAAGATATCTAACATTAACAAAATCAGTAAGTGAAGCGACATTAGCATTGCTGGAACAACATCAATACTAAACAAATAGGAGAATTCATCATATAATCAATAAGTATTTCATTAATTTAAGATCCATACAAAAACTACAGATTATAGCGTAATTTCTTGCCTAACTATGAAGCTTCCTCTTGGAAGAATTACAACATATTATTTGCAAACCCTTAAAATAGTAAATACCTACTCAAGTCCCTAGCTATGTGCTAGTAAGACCATAAAGACTCCAAGGGAAGTAGCTAAAGAATGGTTGTCCATTCTCCCACTGCACCCCTTATATTTTCCGAAGTGCCCCCCCGAAGGGCACTTTCCTCCTCATCAAGTGATGAGGGCATACTAGTAGCCAGTGGATGCTTGCTTCCGTGGTAAATTTCTCTACCTCATAACCTTGTTAAACAAACTCATGAAGAAACTCATCCCCCACAAGTTTTTCAACTGAGTAGCCTATCTTATTCCATGGGTTCAGCCATCGCAATCCTGGGATTTCTCCCCATGTTGTTTTTCCCCAGCATCCATGCCCAACGGCATCATGGATGAAATTTCTACATCATCCTCCATCCTGACCCCATGTTTGCTAATCTCATCCTTCGATACTGTCAAAAGTCATTAAAAATAGAAATGCATCGGATAATAATAATTTTTGAAAACTAAAATAATTGTAAGATTATAAAACTTATGGCAATCATGGATATTTTCAAGACATCCTACTGGGGACGTAATCCATACTTGTACCTCTAGTAACTTGAGTAACTCTTCTGACTTACCCACACATAATAGTTTATCACATAAACGGTGAAAAACCCAACCAAAATCAAGGATAGCTCTAACATCCCTCGTAACCCCATACATCCACAAAACACCACAAACCACTATCACCATGATAAAAATCCTCAATTAACATATATCTAACCCATACACATGCATACTCAACGCTGCTTCTAAAAATACTTAACTCAAAGACACCATATGCAAAATACGTACTATATAAATACCCTGGGAGCAGTGCCTTTTGTAGGCATAGATAAACATTGGAAACTTAAACCATCATTAATAAAAATCCTCTGAAAGGACTCGTCCTTTTACTTTTTTCAAAAACCTAACCAACAACATATTAATCCTTTAGAAAAAGAACATCGTAATATTCTGCAGGTATCGGAAAAAAATTTGGAAAGAATATGCCCACGTGGCATACTTATCCACTCACAAACCCACTACCTAGTATATTCGGAATCCTTTCATGAACATGCCCAAACATATCACAAAACCTCAAAATATAAAACACACAAACTCAAACATATAATCCGAAAAACATAAAATACTATAGTAACACATCCGACCTATTCATAGCCTCTGACCCGGAGTTTGCAAGGTATTTTTAAATGCACTCAATGTAGGGGGCACCAACTCTAAAACTTGGACATACCTTCACCACCCCTTCACGAGAAAGCTTCATCACCTAGCCTCACTCAGCGGGTCCCTGCCCTCAAGCATCAACATGTTGATTACGGAGAGAGGCTGGCTAGCCTAGAACAGTGGGTCACTTCCATGCAGCAGCACCACAATTACTACTCGCGTGAGTGAGATATAGCCGATTAGAAATTTGATGTGCTTAAGGATGGTATCGAATCCCTCATTTCCATGGTGCAATTATCCCAGATAGATGATGACCAGTAATTGGATCCGGAGACTAGACGGAGACTTAGGCGGGTGGAGAGGGCTAGGAGGCACAGTCGTCGGCATGGAGGAGAGAGACCCTAGTAGTTGTAGTTATGAGTATTTTTCCTTTTCTCTTTACCCTATATTTGTGCTTTTATCGTTTATATACATTGGTGAAAATGTATGACTTTAAGTGTGTGTGTAGGGGGGAATTAGATTAGCCTGTGCATTGGTATCATATTGCTTGTCTTCTTCTTTTTTTGTAACTAGGAGCTTCTTAGGAAATATTTTCATTGAAATTTTATATTAAAAATTGAAGAAAAAAAGTATCCTGCTAAGTTGAACACTCGGTCGCGGGCCACTTTGGCAAAATTGAGGGGGCCAGATAGGTTAAAAACCAAAAAGGGCGACTTTATGAAAAAATGAGAGGCCTAATTTGTGTGGAAGGGGGTGATGTGTGAGGTTAAAGGAATGAGAAGCTTGTACGAAAACCTGAGAGGGCTTCTAAGAAAAATGAAAGAATTAACATAAATGAAAAAAATTTGAAGGCCTATTTTTCCACTTTGCAGAAATTTTGGGTAGATTAATTCTCATCCTAACAAACTTTTGATGATTGATACCGCATTTCTATGCAATATTTTTTTGGGAAATTTTGTTGGGTAGAAATTCTTTAGGTCCAAATATGGGGGATGGGAAATCTTTTGTGTTTAGAATTCTCAAGTGAATGATTCTAAAGCCTTTAGGAATCACCTTAGGCCTTGATCATTCTTACTCGAGGATGAGTAAAGGTTTAACTGTGGGGGATTTGATGTTCTCAATATATATCCTATTTTTAGCACATTTGAAATCTAATTTTGTATTATAATAGAGGGTTAATTGGGAGTGAATTGACATGTTATCAATCCGAGGTTTAAGATGATGTCACATGTTTTTATGTCCTAATTCTTTCATTTATGAAGTGTTTGAAGATAATTTTAAAGACCTCCTTTGATCGAGTCGGTTTTGAAGAGTTCTATGTTGAAGATACTAAAAGATTTTGGAGAGAATGCTGGACAAAGAGGCCTTCACGGACCATGATATATAGCACGGTTCGTGAAGATGGCCGAGAGGCCCAACTTTGCAAGTTTTCTTCTTCCTTTTCGTTGAACTACTCTACTTTATCATTTCGTAAAGAGACGAACCCTTAGACTTAAAACCCTAGTTTTTTCAATTAATGCTTGACATTTATTTATTGTTTTCCATAGGAATTGAATATTCTGTTATGGGTTTTACATATCTAGGTTAAATATTATCTTGAGAGCAATTGGTAAGTACTTCTTGCATGACATTGTGATATTTGGTTTGTCCTACTTTGTGCCACTAATTATTAATTATATTTTGTGCTTTATTGTGTGATTAATTCATGATTTAGACTATGATGATAAACTAGTTTAAGATTGTGAATTGATTACTTGCTAGATATTAGGATAAAACCTGGAAGATTTTGTCTCTTTGTCAATGTGGTTGTCGTTGATTGATGTTAGGTTGTAATTAGAGGTGACATCGACTTGTAATTTTAAATTAATGAAATTTGTTAGATTTAGGATTAATTTGAATGGCTTTGCCTAATTGTTGATGTAGCAAATTAATAACTTCTAGCATGTAGGCCGATTCCTCTTAGTCGTGATTAGAGATATGATTATTTTATCTCTATTTTCTCGCTTGCAGGATAAGGAGTTATTTGAATTGGGTCATGTTTATTGCTATCTTTGGGGTATTCTATGATGCTGATCATCTAGAGTGACCCGAGGGTAAGGGTTATTTTGTGGTGTCGATCTTCCACTCTATCTATAGCAGAGAGGAAGTGAGATATCTTCACTCGAAAGGAGTTGACAAGCTCTCCACAACATGTGGCCAATGTATCATGGTAGGATAGATAGCCGATAATCAATATATATCCAAAAATGTAAACCAGTTGTGCCCAACATACGTTTGAATCATATCCGTATATTTTGTGTTAGTTGCTTGTTACTTTAGTTGATTAAAATAGTCAAAGTGCTTTTCTAAAACCAAAACCCCCCAATTGTTACCACACACATGAGTGACATCTTTGTGTGTTTTTTACCTATGTTAAATACTTGATTGAATCTCTTTCTCTATGGGCTCTCCCACTTTCTACTATCTACTCTCTTGTAGTAAGATGCATTAGGCTTATATAAATTGTATCTTTGAGAGGCATGACGATGGCTTCCCATCCCTCTCAATGTTTTCCAACCGATTAATTTTCTTCGACATAATGATAGCTCACTTCTGTATGCACTCACAGATTGCATGATCTCTGATACCAACTACCACATATCACCTTTCTTGGTGTTAACCTTATGTCCTAGCCATGTTAGATTGCAACGACTACCGTATGTATCCCACGTATGTTGCACACACCAAGGTTACTGGTTACTCTTAGCACACCAAGCCTTTAGAAAGACATGGAAAAGTTTGTAGAGTAACACACGAGTATAAAGTAGGGGTGTTCACAGCTGAGAAACAAGTGCAATATAAAGTATAAACAACTTGGAGAACAAATTAATGCTCATTTTCAATTATATTTATAAAAGGTAACTGGGTGTAAAGGATGACAAATCCATCACTCTACATACATGCTATACATAAGTAATTCCAAGTGACAGCTATAAGAAAAAATGAGATCAAAATAAACACAGGCATGGGGGCCTCGACCTCTTTGAAACAACTGGCTAAGCTAACTAGCTAAGTAGTGTACAAGAAAAAATGAAGACTATTTGTTACAAGGAGTTGATGATGAGTCATCTTGGGTAGTGAATCAGCAGTAAGTGTGATGGCCTAACAGGCAACCGGGCGCTACGTGCATTTATGTTAGGAACAAATGGCTTGGGCGTTGTGCACACCGTAATGCAGGCACAAGGGGACAACACGGGTCAAGAGAATTTAGGCGAACGACACTACATAGGTGTGTGCAACACGATTTAGGACTATTGATTCACGGGGACATGTTGAGCAGCATGGTACATCAACATGTTTAGAGCTTGCATTTGGGCATGGCTTGCATTGAGGTTGGGTGATAAGCTCGACCCCATAACACAATGTCAGGGGTCAAGTCATAATTGCTTTGGTTGATCAAAGAGTTAAGTGACACTTCAAAAAGGTTGAAGTTCAAGTGAAAATTTCGTAAAAACTCAGGAATATGATTATTGTATATTAAATTCATATTCCCCTCTGACCCAGCTGAAATTGCACTCCAATTATTAGCACGTTGTTCAAGAACACATTTGACCGTTAGTATGTTTACCTACGTGCAATAACGGTAAGTAAAAAGTTGATATTTAGAAACAGATAAATTGAAAAAATATCATATGCTTAATATTTTTGTTCATATATATATATATATATATTCAAATATATGGCCAAATTTTGTTAGTGAATAGCATAAAAAAAGCAACAGTACAATTTCAGCTGGGACATAGGGATTATCAAAGAAAGAGACAACATCTGAAATGGAGCCATTCTTGGTGTATTTAATGGACAATATCATATGTGTCAATTCATACTTGAGGATCGTATTCGGATCATCATACTCCCTATGTTCCTCTATTAGTGATACATTTTCCTTAATGGGATTTTTTTTAACAGCACACTTTCCATTTTTGGCAAGATTCCTTCAATTTCATCCACTCATTCTAATTTTTACTTTCCATATTCACTTTCATCCATTCATTTTCCTCACCTAGATCTAAGAACATATATCTACGGTGCCACTACTAGTGGAACAAAGAGAGTATCATACATATGTTCTATAATGATTATTTATTCCGTACTATTTGTGATATTATACGGAAAGTTGGTGAGCTATTTTTCTTTGGTTTGTAAGAAAAGAATATGACTAGTTAAGAATTTTTTGGTTTCGATGCATCTCGAAACTGATTAAGCTGCACCACCAGTCCCTTGATCACGATCTATAAAGAAACAAGTCCGGGAAATCTTATGGGAAAACTCTCAGATGCTTAAGTCAGTCAACCCTATGAATACCGTACAAAGAGAATGAATACTAAAATGTAGACATGCCTTGTATTTATACTTGAATAGCTCTAGTAGTATTTTAAATTTAACTCTACCTCTTAAGTACCAATAAATACGTCCATCATGTTTAACCATTTCCTTCATGCTTGTTGGGCTAAAATAGGCCTAACTTTTTTTGGGCTCATTAGGTGAGACAATCACCAAAAGCCCCCCAGAAAACTAAAGATATCTTGAAGGTCTAGAAGCGCTCCCGAGAACTTGTCGGTAGTAACCTAAGGGTTTGAGTCTAGTGGTGCTCGAGGTATCATTCTCGAGATTACTTGATTTGAGCCCGATATGATATTTAGTTTTTTCACCTGGACTTTTTTAGAATTTATAAAGATGCGTGTTTCACTTAGTTTCCGAAAAATTGCGTGTATGACAGTTTTTTTAGGAGATGTCAAAAGATTCTCACGCCTTTTCAACTTTTCAGTTTTTCAAGATATATCATTATCTAGCTGCCTTTTTAGCCTTCTTAACTGACTCTTTTATCAACTTCCCTTCAATTTATTTTCAAGTTATTTGAAGTGGAAATCATCAACGTACAGACTCTCTCCATCACTCTCATCAATTTTCTTCCTTTTTTTTCATTAGTAAGTCCCCTCTTCCTCTCCCCTTCTTACTCTCCTACATTTGTACCTTTATGGCTTCTAGAATTGTTATTTCTGGTAAAATTTCCAAAGTGAGGGGGTTATTCGGCGAGATTAGCCCAGAGGAACAAATAGTTCAGTCACCGGGTTCATGTAAATTGACGAAAATAGAAAATCTGAATTCGGTGGCAAAAGAAATGAAGGATTCCTATAGAACCCCTAGGGTAGAATCCAATGAGATTTTTCATGTAGACTACAATCCAGATGGGTTTGTGATTACTAACATGCCTCCCGGAAAAATCCCCTCACTTGGGAGGCTGGCCAGGGGAAAGGTCCTCCACGGTGGTCACCCACAACAAGGAGTGTAGAACTTCAAACCCCAGTGACTAATGGTGAAGTCTCCTAGAGATTCCTTCAGAGAGAAAGAGAGGAGTTAAAAAATGAAACCTTCGGAATAAATTTACCCACTTGGATGAAGAAGATGATGCTCTTCCAAGTGAGAAAGATGAACACTCTATGGAAACAAAAGGCAACCCCCCTGCTAATGAAGATGGGCTCATTAATGATGGGAGTACAATTCCTTTTTGTCAAAGAATCCATCCCGGTGTCAATCTACTACCTTTGGGGGTAGAAGAGTCTTCCATAAACCCACTAGTTGGAAGGTCGGCCATCTATCTCAAACACATCCGATCGGGGCTCTACTTTCCTGTCCCCTTCATGTTCTCAAAGTTTCTAAGGTTGTTCAAAGCTAATTCAAAACAAGTTCAACCAAATGTAATAGTTATTATCACGATGCTCATGGAAAGATGTGACGAGCTCGGGATTAAGCCTAAATATAGGTTAATTCATAGTACTGTGTGACGTACAACGAGAACAAGAAGGATTCTATTATAACCTTCGCTAGTAGATGGATGAAACAGAAAGCCTTTACCATCCCTTCCAACTCATCCAAGTATAAATATAAGGACAAAAGGTTTACCTTCTCCTGCAGCCAAAGGTATAAATTCCCCTAGTGAAATCAGGACGTGGCAGTCGAGTACTCAAAGAGAAAGAAGTATGTTTACCCTAGTGACGGCGAGGATGCCAAGAACAACTTTCTGGCCAAGTCCATTCAATACAACACTTTTCTCAACAAGGATTCAATTGATGGCTTCATTTGGTCGACTGAAATATATAGTAAGTTCGTCTACCAGAAGTACGAGCGTAAAAGGTTGGAGAAGGCACAACACCAAGCTATTGAAGGTAGTTCTAAAGGAGGAACAAAGTGCAAGAGGGGTAACGAGGAGAAAGATGTCTTACATTGAACCTGTGAAGCTCAGTCGAGAACCTCCTCTCCAAATTAATTCTCAAAAACATAATCCTTCAAAGTTCTCGAAGGTGTTTTTTCAATAAAATCTTTTACGTTGTATGAATTTTTTTAAAATCTTTCTGCTTGTAACCTCTTTTTAATTTTCAGTGGGTCTCACCAAAGCTCTAAATGCAAACACAACTGGTCATTGAACCACTAGAAATGCTAGAAATCCTCCTCCAGTAGTGCCAAATACCCTCGCAAAGGGTGAGGGTGTAAAAATAACTATTGATAAGTCCAAAACGAAAGGTGGGGGGTGCTTTCTTCAAAAGAGCAAACACTACAAGAAACTAGACCTATTATTTCACCCATTTTACCTCAGTTTTTTTCTTAGTCGGATGACAGAGATAAAAAGTTCTTTTACCATGATTATTTTATTTTGTGAAGTAAATAATATTTTTGGCCTCGATTAAAAATAAATGAGGTAAATAATAGGTCTTTTTACCACTGTTATGTGATAACCGAGGTAAATAAATTCCAAATGCAAAGTAATAAGTATAACTGATGTAGATGCAATCTCGGCAACATGGGTATCACCTATCAGTAATATTGTATTAATATATGAACGACTTTGCATAAATGGTCAGATAGACTGAATTACTACCGACGTTAAAGCGACATTGCATTTTGGGCCTAGCAATGTGGTACTTTCCCATCCCTCCAAACCAGTGCCTAAATCCAATCAAATAAATTAAATCATGCAATGTCACAGTTTATTCCGTAACTTGTTGGTGAACTCGATATTATGGATGCGAGTGACATGTAATGTCTCACTTAATTGTCATACCTAATAAATCGACAATGGATAACCTATCCACTTGGAATGTGCCATGAAAAGGTCATGTCCCAAGTTCACAAAAGCCAGTATAAAATACAATGAAAATAAATTGGAAAGAATAGTATTGCTACCATGCATATAATATCCAAGACACATCCCACAAATTAAAAGTTATGAAGAAAAAGACAAAAAAATATATCCCAAAAAAATCCAAAAAAAAAGTCATCATCATGCACGAAAAGATAACATTCATGGCAATCAATGGGGTTGGGATTTCGTCTGCCGAAGAACTTTTTCCATCCGACTCTTCGGTGGAAGATCAGTATCGTCGTCAGACATCTCTTCATCAGCTTCCAATCTCCCACGTTCCTCATCATTCCCAGGCACCTCATGCCCAGGTGCATTTTTGCACTGGCAATCATAGACTTCTGGTTCGTCAATTCTTCCATAATATTTTGCACGTTGCAGTCTGTGCGGTGCACCAGGGCCTTGGTCTCGGCCACATCCTTTGTGAGACCCGAGAATTTTGCTTCAGTTTAAACAAGGAACCTTTTATCAATAATTTATTCTTGTTGGGTGAATTTAGAAAGAGTAAATTTTATAAGGACTAAT
>JAULKJ010312223.1:0-10894 GCA_032355405.1 Rubia balearica | reverse complement strand
TCCACCAAATCCCCCCTGTGGAAATTTCTAACTCTTCTCATTAATTCATCAAGGGTCGCTGGTGGGTCCAAGGTAAAATCCCGCAACAACACTCGTGCCTAAGGCCGTTCACGAACGTGTCAATGAGAAACTGGATGTTTCTCTCATCCGCCAAATTTTCCTTATCATTGAATCTCTCCCAGTACGCTGACAGCGTCTCTGCCTGCTTCTGTCTGATGACCAGCAACTCCGATCTTGTCTTCTTAAACTTCTTCCTTTGCATGAAACGGGTTAGGAATTTTTCCTCTAGCTGACTGAAACTGTCTATCGTCCCATCTTCCAGATTCTTGAACCACACCCTGGCCGCCGCCGTCAGGGTAGTCACAAACACCTTGTAACATATGGCTTGCGGTATCGTACAAGTGGCCATGTTGGTACAAAAGTTGTGCAAATGATCCTCCAGGTCTGCCTCACCGTTATACTGGCCCAAGTTCACTGGTATTTTCAGCTTTGGGTCAGGCGTGAACACCTGTATCCGCCTGGTGAATGGTGAGCCCCTAGCCTGTCTGTCAAGGCATTCCTCTTCTTTTGGCGGTACTTTTCGTCCGGTCCGCTCTTTATTCTTCTGGAGTGGTACATAACATTCTCTACATTCGCGGTCCTCAACAACTTCTGCTGCCCCAACTTGCCCCCTTCTTCCTGAAGAGGCGGTGCTTCTCTCTCTCCTTGGCCCACTTCAAACCGTTCGCGATGCTTTCCCCTCTCTGGTGGGCACCTCAGAATCCCCCTCTTGTTCTGAGAAAAGTTCTGGCGGTTGCACATCCTGTCTCTTTCACCGCGATTGTCTTTCCTCCATTTCTTTAATAATGTTCATTATTTCTTTCTGGGACGCTATTATCATCTGAAAGATTTCTGAGTTGTTCACCACCTCCTCCGCCGTGCGTGTTTGGTGACCTTCTCCCCTCGACGTCAACATTGGGGCAGGCGCCCCTTCCTGCATCACATCCTCCATCGTCTTATATGGATCTTCCGGTATTTGTGCCTCCCTCCTCTCTAAGCTATATGGATACAGAAAGATTGTTCTCGCTCCCCACAGATGGCACCAATGTTAATACCAAACTTTGTAGTATCTCCGACAAAGATCCGTGTCAGCCCAATATCCACCTGAACCTACAAGACAGACAGAGAAGGGTCAGGCAGGCAGGCACTGGGCTATACCCGCTCCGACGCTCCTGTTAGCTATGGTGGTCATGTGGAAGCGTATCAAAGTGAATAGTAGACTGATAGGAAAATCTTACCATTTGTCCAACACTTTTCCTTGTTATATGTGATTTAGTGGCTGATGGGACTATAACTGACCCATCAGCGTACGCATGCCACCAACCATCTGATGTCTTTTCCAGGTAGCGTTCCTGGCGGACGAGGAGCACCTTCGGAAGGAAAACTGCTGGTCCCTATTAGGACATTTGGACTTATACATTGGCTAGTCCTTGTTGGGCCATTTCGGCACATGCCTTATCACTAACTAAAACTAGCAATCAACCAAAAAAGGATGATAATAAATGTGTCAAATGTATCGGTTAACGCATACTATATGGTGCACATCAATGAATTTGAAGAAAAGAGGCAGTGGGAAATGATCGCGGAGGAAAAAATATAAAAGAGAATATGGTTAAAGCATACAATCAGAAGGTAAAGGAGACGCAATTCCAAATTGGTGACTTTGTGCTGCGAAAAACATGAAGCGAGCCTAGTCGAAGAGAAGGGAAAGCTAAGCCCAAAATGGGAAGGCCCGTACAAGATAGAAAAAGTGCACCGGTCAAACTGCTATGAGCTAGAGAGGTTGGTTGGTAGTAGTGTCCCCAACACTTGGCATTTGATCAACCTTAGAAAGTTTTATGTACAACATCTAAGGAGGAGAGTAGAAACCCAAATGTATAGGAGCCATGAGATGATCATAGGTGATGTTAGCATCCTTGTTTTCTTTTGAAATCTATATTATCGCAACAGTACATATTAAATATAAAATGCATCTTTGGGGAAACATATTTTTCATGTTATTTACTTACACTCTTTGAATAATAGCCAACTACGAAAAATTGCAAACAATTGAGTTTGGCCAAGCGCGAAGCAACAACTTACAACTTTTTGACTTTCGAAGCTTGAGATCCTTCAACGGTGCAATCTTACTTTGGCAAGCTATAGATCTTGCAGTTCACACAAACAAGTTCCCGAGTTCCGAAGCTATAGATCTTGGAAGTTTTCAAACTCAACTAAGCAAGCTATAGATCTTTTTTTAAAAAGGCGGATTTGCCCACAAACGCAACATAAGTAAGCAATAGATTTTACAAGTTCACACATTATAGATCCTTAATTTTGTGAGCTATAGATCATGCAAAATAAGTAAACATGCCATCAATACCAGCAGTAAAAACTACATAGCTTCCCATGGAGAAAGTTCAAAAACTAAAGCACGAAAATAATAGATGCATAAACAAACAAATAGGAGGAAATGTAAAAAACATAACACTTTATGTTGATAGATAGCGAAAAATAGAATTACGAAATATGAATTAGTATAAAGTACTACATCTAACATTCCAAAAAACCAACTATCGGTGCCTTGATAAGCGGGATGATCCAGAAAACGATGAACAACTATGGCGACGAGTTAGCTCAGCTTCACGATGAGACTGCTCAGCCTCTCGACTAGATCGTTCAGCCTAGTACTCATCTTCAAACATATTACCATAATTCCATTTCATGTATAAGTAGGCGGGATGCCGTGTAAAACCTCTTCATTCTATATGATCAAGATGCTTGGCTTAGTATGCCTTAAAATCAATTATAGGGCCAAATTCCTCACGATCAAGTTGCACGCTCATATCGTCAACAGTATCTTGATAATTCTTATTCGTAGCCATCAATTTTTACACTCCCTCTTCTAATTGGCTAATATGAGACCTAACAGTTTCAGACAAATTAATTCTCTGCCCGCTGATACTCATCGATAGGTCCCCACAACTAGTAGACCGACTTGATAATGTTGGAAGGGCTTGAATATTGTCCTTGTATTCAACACAAGTTTTTTCAATCCAATGCACACATGATTCAAGACAATTATACTCAGCATGAAGCCCTTCATTCTCATGGCGAAGCTGAGTATTGATGGTAAATTGTTTATCAAATCTACTTTGCCACCCGGCTGCAGAAGAAGATAAATGATCACACTCACTCTATTTTTTTCTTCAAAAGCTTCAATAGATCGTCAATGCAAGAACACCGTTTATCAATGATCAGAGTCTTTTGATGAGCTTCTCTATCCTTGCTTGAAGAAAAATTCATAGTATCCTCCTGCTGACGAAGCATTCTAACCATGCTCAGCTGTTGGCGCTGAATAAGGTTGTTATGTTCAGCACAAAACTCTTTCAGTTTGCGGACAGAATCTTGAGTATCATTTAAAGTCTTCGTCCATCCAACTTTAAGATCATAGATACCAAGTAACATACACTTCAGGTGAATACCTAAACATACTGCCCATTCATAAACATGGGGACGAAGATGGTGCAAACGCATATACGCACAAACAGATTCAAGATCAACTAGGCTAGGAAATATGTCCTTGTTCAAAGATTCAATATTGTACCCCTCGAGTACAAACCTGCTACAAGGGCAGGTTGCAGGAGGAGTTGGAGAGGATGAGAAAGAAGGAATTTTCCATCCAAGGCATAATGGAATGGATTCTAGATTGGATAAGTGATTAGCAAAAATAAGCTCAAAATATTCCTTGGACAATGACTGACTAGCTTCTCCCAGCTCAATAGGATAAAGTGAAGGAGAGGACATATAAAAATGAACATTAGATCCCAAATAGTTGAGATGTTTCAAAAACTTATGATCAACCAAAATATCAAAGCCCTGCATATGAATAAAGAAGATGAAAACTTGCAAAATTTATAAGCACGATCCAAAGTTAATACCCACAATGATACAAACAGTATAAACATAAATTAAAATGTTCTTATCAATTACAAATAAAAATCAATAGTGCTAAGATCCACTAACATTAGAAGGAGAAAAAAGCGAAGTCTAGACAAGGGCAGTAGAATCCTCCTTGTTCGCATCCTGGGCAGAGACCTCAGTGCTTGCGCTGGCTTCGACATTCACGTTAGCTTCAGTATTTGTGCTGGCATCAGAATCAATAGGAGGCTCAGAAGGCTGGGAACCGAAGGAGAGATCCTCAAAATAATCAATCTCACGCTTTTTAAATTCAGCCACAGAAGGCTGAAAATGCAAACTAGCGAGGTGAGATAGCAATGCATAAGGGTGACCGCCATCAGAAATGATACGGATGAACCTTTTGTTAAGAATATCCTTATGTTTCTCTAACACCTTCTATGACTTAGCCAGTTTAGGAAAATTCTGGGCATTCACAGTAGGGTTCAATCTTTACAGCTTAGCAATAGCCTCGTCGTACCCAACGCTGCGAGAAAAAGTGGAGATTTCTTCAAATAAAGAATAAAAATACTTCATCTTCACTAGCCGATCAACAAGGACCTGAGGATACCCAGGAAAAGCATGACCATTAGTCAGTATCCCCCAACTCAAAACGCAACTTATCATCTTCCTTCTAAGCAACCAAAGCACTCACCTCACCTGACTGTGCAAGCTTTTCAGCAGCCTCAACAGAGGCATTCAAGGCAGTGCACATTGCTTCAGTCGCCTGCCATTTTTCCAGGAGCGAACCGTCTCTTTTAGCAAACTCAGCAACTCGTTGGCCGACAAGCTGTAAATTCTCACCAACCTAATTTTCAAAAGTATGCAAACAAGTATAGCGGTTAGATATCATAATAAGGAAATACCAAATTAAAGCACACACAAAACCTTAAAAAAACTACCACATCCATTGTCTCGTGGAGAGATAGTTTGGATAGGGTAGCAGGAGTAGTTCCTTCCACCATTAAGTCATGGATTAGTGATGGGTGCTTAGAGTGGGAATAGATGATGCGCTCCTTTTTCTAAGGAGGCTCCAAAGTGTGGGAAGATCCACATGTTCGCTCCTTGTTATTTCTTCTATGAGAAGTATCATGAGTATTGCAGGTAGCGACCTCCCTATATTCTTTAGCGGTAGCCTCAGAGTTTTCTAGCTATGAGCCAGCTTCAATCAACTTGTCTGAAGAGATAATAGTTGAAGTGTTTTCATTGGTTTGAACAGCCATATCTTTGGGTTGTTCATCTTCATCATTGGAGAAAAAGTTCTCTGAACGGGACGCTTGGTTAAATCCATATCTGTAATTTAGTATACAAAGAAAGTCAGACGAGCACAAAGAGACAACAAGACAATGAGAGCATTAGGAGATAAATAAATATGACAATGAAAAACAACAAATAGTGAAAAGCAAACACATTCGCTCACAATATCAGCATTGCGAAGAAACATCAAATGTTCGTTGAGCTTTAATACAACCTCGGACTCAGCATTAAGGCGAACCCCAGCCTTAGGAAGTTTTGATTCATATATTATGTTCCAAACTAGAAAATATTGTTGATTGCCATTACCAAGTTTTAGAAAGAAAAACTTTTTATGCCACACACCACAGTTATTAGGGAATCCACTGACGAACTCGGCAGTTGGAATGACTGGGTAACGGGTGAATTCGTTAGATGAATTTTTCACCTTGCAAAGCTGATAAATACTGCAGAATAGGTCAATGGAAAAAAGGAACTTGAGCCGCTTCACATACATTATAGAAGATAACAAAGATTAAAACAGTTTTAGGATGAAGCTGAGATAATGCAACCCGATAATGTGAGAGTAAGTTTAGAACATGCTGAGGTAAAGGAAAAACAATTCCAAACATAATATAATCTAAATAGCTGGAGATAAAGTCAGAAGGAGGGGTGCGAACGCTTTCAGAAGGCCCAGGGGCCCTAAGTTCATACGAAGATTAAAAAATTGATAATTATCCTTAATATTTTCCAAGTAGTAATCGAAAAGAATACTACTAACAACAGAAGAACTAGTGGGATGGTCGGAATCCTCCCCGGAATCGACATTGTCAACTGGAACATCTTTCACTGAAGGTTCGGTAATATTTGGGGTAGACATTGAAGCAATGAGAACACCTAAGATCCAGATGAAAACTATCAATCAGAAGTTATAGAATGCAAAAAGGGTATATTCCGGCAAAAATTAAAGAAAAAATACAGAGCACACATAGAAGAAACGCAGAGAAGAAAACCAATAGAAGAATCCCAACACTAAGGTTACAAAAGAAAGCTATTGTAATAGAGATGATGCACAAACACACAAGTTTAAGTATTTCCCTATAGAGAAGAAAGATCAGGAAAAGGAAAACTTATGGTTTGATGAAGAGCAGTAAAGAACTGGAGCAATAAAAGAGAGAAGAAGAAGATGAAGAATACAAATGGGTTAGGAAATTTAATTTACGAAAAAAAGGTAAGAGAAGTCAAATCGGACAAGAAAAGTAATGATTAATGTCTTTCAAAAAACAGCTTACCTTTTTAGGAATACAAGAAGTTGGCGGAATATAGGTACACACAATACACTGAATACTGCAGAGTTAAATCACCGAAATTGAAGCATTTATAAAGGGGAAGACACAATGGTAGGAGAGAGAATTTCAGAACAATACAACGAATGAGGAGGAATTCTCGGTTGAATGAGGCAAAATTTCAAATGGCTAAGTTAGTTACAAGTATAGCAGATAAGGAGGAAAAATTTAAATTTCAAACTTCAAAATCAAAAACACATGAAACATTGCGTTAGTAGCCAAGAAATGAGTAACACTTTGTGAAGACAATATTAGTTATAGTGAAGGGGAACTTGTTATTACAGCTTCAGGAGTTCGTGAAAGTCTTCATGGCTAGGGGGCTTATGGTGTATACCTATCCCATAATCTGGAGGTTGTTGGCCTTTAAGCCCAACCTAATACCTGGCCGCGATACCCAATGTTCAAATCACCAATGAACAGAGACAGGTGGAGCGTTGTCTGAAAGACTCGGCCACGAACCGAGATTAGTGAAATCACATTTTAAGGTTTAACCACGAACCAAGATTGTAGGAACTATGATGCAAGCCACGATCTTAGATGCTGACAATACATAATCACGATTGCAGACATCTATAAATACAAGGAGATTTGCACTGAAGAAGGTAAGTGAGACTAAACTGAGGAATTCTAATTCTCTAAGGAAAAGACTGACTTGATCATAGGAGTATTTTCCCCGGAGTCACTTCCGGGATCTTTTTTTGCAGGAAGAGATACTTTACGGTGAATGGCAAGAGCTTTAATTGGTTGGATCACTACATCATCTATTCATTTGGGATTTTCATTTCTAAGTGAAGACTTAAGAATCGTGTTGATCCTTGAAAAATAATTCTTTTTAAACCTTTTTTTCGGTTCCAGATTTTTGTCTAGGATTAATCCATCATTTATAGCATCATGAAATTATAGAACAAAATCATCACTATCACAAAAAGTGTTAGATTCAAAATTTGAGATCTCATAAAACTGGTTGGAAGGAACGTGAGCTTCATTTGATGGTTGTCCATTGTTATTGAGTGAGCTGGCTTAGTGGATGATACTGAATCCTCTTGTGTGCGTAGCTGCAAGAATTTGTATCTATTTCCCTGTGAGAAGAATAAAGAATAACATGGAAACTTGGATACTTTATTAATTGGAGTTGCAATGAATTGAGATGATATCATTGAGTGATTGTATATGTGTGCATCATCTCTGGTGAATCTGAGAGGTTGGTTGTCTTTGATTGAATGAATGTGCATTAGTTCCTGGGGGCTAAGTGGTTTGATAAGTGATGTTCTTGTGATTGAAACAATTGAGCTTCTGGATTCATAATTCTTGTGTGCAGGATATCTGATAACAACTTTAGCATTTTGCGCTTCTTTTTGTTTCTGAGATACAGTGAGGCATGATGTGTGATTTATTATTCTCCTTTCACCATTGTTAGTCCTAAGCTCAGAAACAATTATCCTTTTGTCTGCTCTAACCACTCTTCTCCATTCCATTCCAGGTGGACTTTCAGAGTAACCCTTTGTTGGTGGCTTGTTGTTAAATACCTCATGTGCCTTCTTTCTGTATTCCTCATCTTTACGTCCAATGTTACTGAAGTATTGAGTTGGACTATCCTTCATCATCGAAATACCAAACTTTTCCATAATCCTAATCGATCATTCCTTGGTAAAATAGCATGCTGGGGGGTTATGAATTGATATTCATATTGGGGCATAAGGGGTATCCTTTTTCAGTGGGAACTCAGATGTCAATTTGTGGAATATGGCCAGATAGTTTCCTATTGCAGCTCTATCATAAGCCAGCAGTAATTGAAATCATCTTCCAAAGTAAACCAAACAAGAACATGTCTATCAACAGCAAAATGATAACAAAATCACCTTTAAAACCCAAATTCTGAAAGTAAGATTTAATTGATTCCATACATGGCCTACCGTTCCTATATTTACCAATGAGAGTGAGCTTTAGAGGTGTCGAGAGTCGCTGGACGTCAAATTCAGTAAACGAGCAAGCTTTTCCACCCAGGTAGGAAGTAGTAGGAACTGGTATGGCCGGAGTGGTTGTGTTTGGATATTTGGGTTTGAATAGGGATGCGTATGAAGGTGGCAGACAACCACCATTGGAAGGAGCCACCATTGGAAGGTTTATGTTTTGGGGATTTTCTGCGAGAATTAGCCATTGAAGGAGGATGAATGTTTAGATGTGACGGATTTGGAGTGAGTGTTGTCAGGTGTTGTTAGAGAGAATATTGTAGAGAGAGAAGCATATGTTTCCTTATTCTTTAATGAGAAATTTGTGGTTGATGATGTGATTGGAAGACTATCAAATTTTGTGAGTGATAACTGGAAGGTGTCTACAACATAAATATTATCGAATTACTTCAAATATAAATTTAAAATAGCTATATAAAAATTGACTAAGGCCAAAAATTATTTAAAAATATCTAAAATATACAATTAAAAATTACAAAATTTTGATATTTTCAAAATACACTATTAATCCCAAGCACCATACCTCTATCCCAGTTCAGATTGCACGGTTGCTTTTTAGACACTATTCACTATTAAACTTTGATCACATATTTGAATAGATATATGGACAATAATATTATGTTGTGTGATATTATTGAATTTGTCATAACAAGTAGTTTCCAAATACCAATTTATTATTTGCCTTTATTATATGTAAGTCAACATATTAATGGTCAAACATATTTTTTGAACAGCGTGCTTAAAGTAACTGTGCAATCTGAACTGTAACAGAGAGAGTATAATATAAATTGTTTGCTTTTATGTGGTTTGGTGTGGTGGTGTCAACTGGGGTTATTGAAATCATTTTGACTAGGCTAAACCCAAGTTGTCTAAAAAACATACTAATATTATAATATATTATTATTTTAATTCTTTACTATATATAATCAATAATTCTAACTTGTTAAAATATATAACTTCTAAATATATATTTAAATTCATAAATATCTCATTGTACTATATCTATAGATATCACTAAAAGAAATCCAAAGAAACACATAATCTGAAATTATAAAATGTTTGAATTTTTTATACAATGATAGAGTCCTTTTGATAGAAATATCTATACATATTATTTTTATTTTTATATGATAAAGCATTGTTTTAGACCGACTAACTGTTAAATGAGGACATTAGTGAGACTAATAAGGTCATTTGATATTTACTTTTATTTATCGCAATGAGATACATATAATTATGATAACCTTTTAAAATGAATCTCAACATATAAAGAATTACTTTTTAAATAATTTGAATGAAATATTATAAAAAATAATCAATATTTATTGTATTCAATATTTAACGGTTTCTAACTAAATTAATTGTTTCAATTCATAACTCATATAGTTTTCTTTTGATGACTAAAATTTTTAATTTTAAATAAATTTTTTATTTTAATTTAAATGTAAGATGAAAAATATACATCAAACTTAATCCTAAAATTTAAATCAATATTATTGCGCAATGTGCGTACTCCACTAATGTATTAAATAAAAATTGATATATTGACAACTAATTGTACTATTTGTGCATTATTTAATTTTTTAAACGTTATAAGGCATAGAAACGAGACAAAGTTGTAGAAAAAACCGTCTTTCCATAATCTTATGGAAAAATGGAGTTTAATTAAAATAATAAAAGGTAAAAGGTTTTAGTTGTAATATTAGAATTTTATTATACAACGTGTAGTAATTATAAAGTTTATAACCCGATTCATGCAACCCAAAAATTTTATCTTCCTTCTAATTTACACTTTAAATCTTGATCTTTCCATGACTTATGAAAAGAGGGTTTTTCAAAAGATGGACTCTAGAAATGAACAAACAATAATCATTGAAAAAAATATATTTAAAAAAAAGTGCAATTTAAGAACTGGGAGGCATATAAAAATTATGAAACAAATGGGTATGGAAAAGTAATTATAAATGAAGGGATGCATACCAATATAACCCTACCTGCTTCACTAAATACCAATATAACACTCAGATAATTTTTAGTGAAAATAACCCTAACTAGTTAATGTAAATACCAATATAACCCTCAGACCCCATTTTCGGCATTGACTTCCATTTTCCAGCGTTGACAGTATGTAAAATGTCCAAAATACCCTTAGTGTTGAAATCTGAATTTAAGTTGACAAATTCACCCTTACAGTTCGCATGACCATCGTCGAACCACTGTTGCACCGCCGCTGTAACAGGTAGGGTTAGATCAACACATTATGAAAACATATAGGACTATATCAGCACATTCCTAAAACTTATAGGGTTATTTCAGCAAGTTCGTAAAAAGTGTAAGTTTATATTAGTACATATTATAAAAGTTAAGTGT
>JAULKJ010312212.1:0-10895 GCA_032355405.1 Rubia balearica | reverse complement strand
AACGGAAAACGAGAAACATCAACCACGGTATCTAAAACATCACATCTGAAAAATAACAAAACTTACAATACTCTTTCCTTCTTGATTACAATACTACAAGCATTAAATACTGGAATTAAAATATCACACCAACACAGATAACGATACTTAAAACCTAAACATCAAACACAAAACCTGAAACATCAACAATAGTATCTAAAACATCACACTTGCAAAATAACAAAACACTACAGATCCTCTTTCCTTCTCGATTGCAGCAATAGTGTACAAGCATTATTAGACATCTAAGAAACAGAAAAAAGCACAAATCGTAATAAAACCCTAAGATATCACACACAATCAAAATTGAACATCAATTGCACACTTAATCATGAAAACACCACAAACATCAAGCGTTGAAGTTAAAACATCACATCAACACAGATAACAATACTTGAAGCATAAAACCTGAAACATCAAGCTGAAAATGAGAAACATCAATATATGTACCTAAAACATCACTGCTAAAAATTAAGAAAACTTACGAAGCCTCTTTCCTTCTTGATTGCAGCAGTAGTGAGGCAACTCTTCTTAGACATCTAACAAACAGCAGCATCAACAAAAATATTAGCACAAATCCGTAAGAACAACTCACAAGACACAAAAAATAAAGAAATCCCCAAATATTACTCACTATAACCTACACAAACCCTAGAATACCACATGAACCAAAGAAAGTAAACAAAAATTAAAAAAAATGCATAAAAAATATGAGCAAAGACATTACCTTCGAAGATAAACACAAAACGAAGCTCGTATTGTGTTCGGCCGCCGGAAAGCAAAACTATACCGGAATATTTACCAGAAAACTCCAAAAATCTCAATGAAACACTGTGCGCAAGAAAGGAGGAAGAAAATGGAGAGGATGTGCGGTTAATTGGAAGTAAAGGAGCTCGAATTAAAAGAAGGTGGAATAGAAATGGAGAGGAGAAAGAAGAAGGAGGTTTACGCTGGAGAGAGGAAAGCGGGGGCGAGAATGCTGAAAGGAGGTTTAGGCCGAGTATGGGTTTCATTTTCAAGGATTTGGACGGATCATGCATCATACTTGGAAGTCAGTTTGTGTATGATGATGACTCACTCAAAGCCGAGCTGAGAGCTTCCATATTCAGCATCAAGGTAGGTATTAAGCATAATCTTATGCCACTAACTTTGGAAGTTGATTCACTGCATGTACAAAGGATATTGCGACAAAGAGCAAAACCTCCATGGAGCCGCAAGATGGCTTGCTGGGAAGCAATATCTCTTATAAGTCAAAACAAAATCTCAGTATTGCACACCCCCAGGGAAGGAAATTTTGTGGCTCATTGCCTAGCAGCTCTGAATGGAAATTTTCAACAACGAGATCTTTGGAGAGAGCCATCAATCCGGCGAGCGATAATGCAAGACAAACTGAGGTTACCAAATTTCAGAACGGTAATGAAGTGATCATGGATGCCTCGAGCAGAACTAACATTTTGAAGACCACAGCTCCGGCCACATCTACTTCTCTCTAATTTGGACACAAGGAGATTCTTCCATAACTGAAATGGAATATATTACTGTTCACCTGGCTTAGGAAACTAATAACACAAGGGGTGGAGTTAGTTTCTATAAGAATCGTGTACATTAGTCTCTTCCGCCATGTTGACCCTATCTTGTACTTGCATAGAATTTGAGGTCTTCACGACTTTAGATTCGCTCAAATTGTTTTTTGGAAGTATTCACGAGTACTTCTTGAACTTTTGTAAATTATCTTTTGTAACATTAACTGATCAATGGAGGTTTGGGTGGCCAATACATACCCCACTATGTCGGTTTTAAGAGAAAAGGAGGGGAGCGAGAGAAAACTTTAGAAAAATATAAGAGGATAATGAGGAAACATTGATATTTATATCTGGATTTAAATGTAAATTAACAAAATTTCATATCCGAGTTAGACTTTTAAAACTTCAATTTGAAACACCATTTACAATTAAATGTCTGATCTCACTGTGAGACAATGCTATACAAGACTTTGTCTAAAATGTCATGCTGTATGTTCAGCTGCACAGATTCACAATAGGAGTCAACTTTGGGATACGCTGGATATCACATAAAATACAAAGATGCACGTCTCAAATACGAGCAGTCTCACTCTAAATAAATTTATTAAATAAATTTTTAAATAAATTTTTAAATCATAAAAATGATAAAAATATCAGTCCTTTTTCTCGTACTTAATTTAGGTCCCAAAAAATGTGGAGACCTAAGGCTACACCGCCAAGAGAATCTCCTACAGCTGCTGCTGACCATCATTTCATATACTCTTGTCTCATTTCAACATATAATTTAATTATTTAATTTTTTTTTTTTAAATTTTGAGCTAAAAATTGAATTGGTATATAAGTATAAATATTATTGTATGATACATTGTTAGATTCTCATATATTTTTAAAATATTAAATTTTCATAAGTTTTAACTATATTTAATGAAAAATATTAAGGATCAAACATTTTTCAAATCATTTGTCAAATGGTGAAATTTAAAATGGGACAGACTACATGTATTATAAGATTGTTATACAAGTGTCAACACACCATTACCTTAATATTCATTTACATTTTTATATGCACCACGCTTGTGACACTTTATAAGTATAACCTTAATAGTGCCTTTATGTCATGTTGGAATAATTTCATCTTGTGATGACTAACGGAATAATTTTTATATGTGCCAAGCTTGAAACAATTTAATTGTTACATTAATCAACGGAGTAATTTCATTAGGGATGACCATGACTTTGATTAAATAAGTTTAGGTACTTCTTATTCTTATTGTATGATAAATAATTGTAAAATATAATTGGTTTAATAAATTGTGCATTGATATGTCATTTATAACGCCTGTCATCAATGATTATGATTATAATATATAGGACTACAATCTAAAATTCAACGGGAATAAAATTCTAAAGTTTATAAGAAAATTACCATTTATATTTTAACATTGGAAGGAAATTATTTTAAAAGGTAACTACATATAACCTTTGGTACAAGGAAATGATTTCTATTTTCTTATCAATAATAATTATTTTATATGGGAATTCACAAAGTCTTGTTTTTAGATTGACTTACCATTAGATTGGGTAATTTTATAACTGATGTAACTAATGGAGAGATTTTATGCTTGTTTTTGTTTATTGCAACAAATTTCTATAATTTTTTAAAAAAAATAAAATGTATCGCAATGTATAAATAATTTAATTTGACTATAAAAGTTATTAAAACGAGATTTTTCATGATCGATCCAACCATCTAACGGAAGACTTTATCTTTGGGATTAGATTATATTTTTATGATTTTCAATGATCATGGTTGACCGTGATCAACAAACGGTAGTAAATTGTTTGGCTAGCTGCAGCCTGCAGTTGATTTATAACCGCAGCTAAATGAACCACCGCTAACCCTTACCAAATCTCATCCATCTCAATTAAATACCAATTTCTAATGAAATTTCAACAAGTTTACGGTTGGAAGAGAATTCCTTGAAGATTTTTAATGAAATTGAACCTTATTTACACAAACAAATACGTCGCAAAACGAAATTTTCATTTCGAGAACATGACTGCGCTTGTATGTAAAAGGGACCGATCGATGATATCAAGTGCAATCAAAGAATAAGGACTGCACACCTAACCTAAAAACTAGAAATATTGCAAGTTGCAGGCAGATCATAACTTATCGGAATTGGCAGGAAAGGTGGTTACTCTAGCGATTAAGACCAGTTCTCCAGAGTTTAACTGCACTTCAATTCAATTCAATTCAAATTAGTTTAGCAAAAATTTAATTTGATAAAATTTAGCTTTGTTTAGTCATTTTATTACTATTTTTCAGCATAATTATTTAAATTCAAATCAGATCAGGTAAGCTATAGAGAACAGAGCCTTAGTTTTGTAAATTTTATAAATATGAAAGTTTATTTTATTCATCACCACATGTCACTATATATAGGGATACAATTTAATTTTTCTTTTCACAAGAAAAAAGAAACAGTTCAAACTTTTCTACAAATATACTCATTTTTCAAAGTGGAGCATGGGGAAGATAAAAAATGCCCAACTTAAGAAAAAAATTTGAAAATGATGTTGCCCAAGAGTTTTAGCAAACAAGTCAGGTGCATGGTTGACATGAAGTACGAATATGATGAGTAATGATTTGGCCATACCGAATAAGATTACGAACAAAATGATAGTCAATCTCAAATATTTATTATGCTCATGGAACACCGAGTTTGCTACAATAAGTGTAACTACTTGACTATCACAAAATAGATGCATCAGAGAGGAATAAACATTACATGATGAAGAAGAAGAAGAAGAAATTTTAGCCATGGTAGCTCACAACATGCAGCAACCATATTAAGGTACTCGACCAGCAAACAAACGAGGAATAGTGGAATGCTTATTTGTCTTCCACAAAATAAGTGACTCGTCCCAACACTACAAAATATCCAGTCATAGAACGAGGCATAAGAAAACACATTGCCCAATCACAATGACAATAAATAGTAAACTGTAAAGAGCTCTTAGCACACAAAAAGAGACCCTTGCCTAGATGACTCTTAAGATAATGCAACACTCGTGACGCAGCTTGTCAGTGTGCAACACAAGGAGTTTGCATAAACAGAGAAAAATTGTGAATAGAAAAACTGAGATCCATGGATGCGATAAACAAGGAGTTTGATTACTCGAAGTCTAGTCATTAGTATTTATATATAGGGTCGATAAAGAGTTGACCGTTGATTACGTAAAGTCAAATCCTGGTTATTAGTATTTATATATATCCACTTAAGAGTTAACCGTTGATTACTTATATATAGGGTCAATTAAGCATCGATTGTTGATTAGTTAAAGTCAAACCCTAATTATTAGTGTTTATATATGTATGGTCGTTTAAGGGTTGATCGTTAATTACTTAAAGTCAAAACCTAGTCATTAGTGTTTATATATGAGACAGACTTAGGGTTCGCCGTTGATTACTTAAAGTCAAACCCTAGTTATTAGTGCTTATATATATAGGAAGGATTAAGGGTTGGCTGTTGTCTACTTTAAGTCAAACCCTAGTTATTAGTGCTTATATATATGTCTGTGGGGCTGATTAAGGTTTGACCATTAAATACCTAAAGTCAATCTATAGTTATTAGTGTCAATGTATATGGGGCCGATTAAGGTTGACCGTTGATTTGTTAAAGGCAAACCCCTAGTTGCTAGTGTTTATATATAGGTTCGATTAAGGGTTGACTGTTGATTACTTAAAGTGAATCCCTAGTTATCAGTGTTTATATGTATGTAAGTGACTGATTAAAGGTTGATTGTTGATTTAAAGTAAAACTCTAGTTATTAAGTTTTATATATTATTATGGATGATTTGGTGTTGACCATTGATTACTTAAAGTCAAACCTTAGTCATAGGTGATTTTACACATATGGTCAATTAAGGATTCAATGTTGATTTGTTAAAGAAAAGACCTGTGTTTTGTTTTATTATGATAAAGAACCGATTGATATGTGTTATATTGAGTTCATGTTTTGTGCGATTATCATAATTTTACTGAGATATAATTTTCACTTTAGGTGCTTTCGGTGCAGTAATTCATTGATAATGAAACATTTGAGAGGGGACTACAAAAGAGTTCCGAAGTCAGACCTCATGTTGAACGTTGTGGTTAAGAGAAGTACTGAAGTGGGGACACAGTTCCAAATTCAGATATAATTTTGGTACTCTAGGTAAATATTTTGCATTCCTTTAACCGGCCTAAAATAAACTCAAAACACTGATTCAGTTTCCAACAGTTTACAAACTCATCGTTTCATGTACTTTTTTTTATAGATACTGATAATATAGCATCCATCTATACAATGGAATAGAATCTAGCAAATTTGATTCTGCACATAACATGTAAATATTTAAGCTTCCCTAACATTAACCTTCATGATTGAAGGTTTAACAAAAGATCTATAGACAACGCTAAACAAGCAACTATCTATAGATAGTAATAGAAATATATCAAAGCTCTATTCCACATAATGCATGTCAAGAATGTTGAGATTTGTGGCACACTACCAAGTTAGGATTTTCAAGAATTGCGGAGCGCACATGAACTAGATGTCTAGCCAAGCAATTTTTTGACATGTTGATATCATCTTGTGAATATGACTTGTACTCCTTTGGAACATTCTGTGGATATTATAGTACAATGCATTAGTTCAAGTAGTTAAGTAGTTAATCGTTGTAGACTACATAGTAAGCAAATGAATTTAATACTCACTTTATCAATTTCTTGGTAATTCAACCGGACATTTTTAACACACTCTACCGTGCATAACAAAACGTAATAGCCACATTTCCATATTTTTTCTAGTTTCTTATACTTATTTTCAAAGATGAAATTGTAAATATACAAATTGATTACCATGAACAAAAAATATACATTTAGATTTATAGAAATTCGAACCTTAATTTGAACTACGTCCATCTTTTTGGTAACACTGGGTTGATAGTGTGCATTCTCCAAAATGTCTACAAATGATTCAGACGGTTTATAGTGCATCGAGTCCATCCAATATACATGTTATTCGCTTTGCACAATCAAAATCAACCACCAATGGTCTCTACTTAGCAATATCGATATGTAACTAACATTAAATAAGAAAACCATCACCTCTCAATGAAAGGTGCAACGAAAAGTTTCTTATTGTGTTGCCCTATGTTGTTGCGTACATAATTGATCCTTTCTGCTTTCAAACACCCAATTTCTTGAGTCATCATCGGACAGAAATACCCTACCCATCCCTTCTACTTTTTATTAGCAAAGTAATACATGTACCTTATAGAAGATATTTTGAACATTAGGCATTATCGATTTCGGTCAAAAACTTTACTAAAATGAAACTTGAACTTACAATAGGAATAGGGACTTTATGATTTGGTTGGATTTGTCAAACCTCCACAATTTTTCAAAGTCACTTCACATACCGATGGTGTCTAAGTGTTAACCAAAAACACTCATTTCCGTAAAATGTGTATGTAGAGTTATGTTGGTGTCCAGCAATCCAGTCATACATTACGTGAACGTAAATTGGTGATACCTTTGCCATTTGTGCTCTTTACATTGTGGTCTCGTGTCCTTAGGCGACGGTAAAATTTACTTCGGTGTCGTTGACCAAGTCACTTTCGAATGACCGTCGTTTGGATCCGCGTTATTAAATGTCTTGGCCATAGAAGGAACATTCCTTTGATGGGTCCCACTCTTTTGTATACCCCTTGCTTAATTGGAAAATTGGCATTGTGCACTAATGGTTTCCCTAATGATATCCTAGTGTTTCCATCTCAGATTGGTATGGCGTGATGATGCCGCATCGCTTCATTTAGAATAACATCGGCAACATGTTGTGGTCTACCATTATCACCAAGTTAAAGAATACTTTGCACAAATGTGAATCATATAATTAATAAATAATCGATGTTTAATGCAATTTTAACCTACAAAGCCACATGAATAACAATTGTTTATACCTTTTTTTGGTGGATAGGATGGCCTTATCGAGATGATCTTCATTTGTTGTCTTTCGTAGAAGGTTTCACAGTTCACCTCAATCTCGCCTGGGGAGTGGTGAAATCCTCTGGACGGGGGCTCCCAATCTCTAGTTAGATCGTCTAGATTGTCAGGTAGAGAAAGACCGGTGTGCCTGACTAACTTCCGAATCAAAATGTCTTGTTGCTATATTCTTTTATCTCAAAGTTTGGCTTATTTTTGCAAGGTGTGAATTCTAGATGGATTTGCCCTATCATAAGAGCACACTGTTCCAAAAACATCTCTTTGTGACATAACCAAATATGTTAGAATATTATTCTCCCGATATCGAAACCCTTACCGATAATTTTGCACAGTCAGTCAAGTCAATGTTTCTGCATCCAAATTCAATAATGTAAAGCAATATAATTAGAAACAAACTAATATTAACATTTTCTTTTCCAAATAGCCTGCACTATTACAATATTACAGAGAGGTTAATAATTGTCAAGATTTAAATAATCACACATATGAATGATTTCTATTTCGCATGAACATGCGACACAATTAATTTTCTGATATTCCATATCCTAACCAAATCTTCAGATTTTGTCATTTACAGGACAAAATGTTGGATGAAAATAATTCTTGAGCATTTCATTTCGAATTCAAATCGCTCTCACCATTTTGAACAAACGTTGTTAACAACCAAAAATTTTCATGGGATTGATTCCTAAATGCTTCAAAAGCATCAAACTTTGGAATCCTGACTGCTTCTGTTCACCTTCCAAAAAGAGTTGACATATTATCAATGCATAATAGGCTTCCAGATGCCCAGAACTATGAGCTCATTCAAGGAATTCAACACCACTAGTTGGATCCCCCACCCCCCAAACATAATCTATCTGAAAACGGATAAAAATAGAATAATAAGTTACCAAAAAGTATTCTTGCACTAAATCTAACACATGCAAACTCACCAGTCTCTTCATGTACGATGCTTTTAGATTTTTGCACTCGGTGCATGCATTCACAAAGTTTGCAAATTGATTGTTCAGATTAGGCCATTTAAAAACCGCAAAATCTTCTAGCGACACTTGTTGATACATCAAGGCTTGGTTGGAAAGGCTGCTAAACCTATGACCACTACATTATACGAAAACAACATAAGTGAACAACAATCAAACCTTTATTTCACACAAGAAGGAAAACAAATGTTGGGATTAACACAAACAAAACATACCATAGTTTCGTACTTTGGAGGTTGTACAATGAACTTGTCGCAACTCGTCCAAGAATAGAAACAACAATCTCATTCGGTCTCAAATGGTGTCTCCATAGCTTACTTTCTTCGTGTAAATATTCAGATGAAGATGGGGATGAATAGATTTGGATGATTTGTTTGTGAAATTGGGTTAAAAATAATGGTTGAAAAGAATATTTGTAATGAATGGTATTTATGATTCAAAAGGAGTTGTTTCATATTCCACGTAAGAAGATGAAACACACCCCTTGGAAACCATACCCATGGCTGCACATATGGTATAAAGATGCATGTAACCCATTTTTGGAATTTTAACACAAGCCTTTCAACTTCAGGTTTCACTACCCGAGTCTGACATAAGATCATAAATCGGGAAAGTGCAATAGGAAGGCGGATGAAAGTAACCCCCGTATTTTTATACAATAGACGGTTATTTATTTTTAAAGGCCGTAAGTTATATACCACTAGATGGCAGTTAAAGTTAAACTGTCGTCATATGGCATTCCGTAGTCGTCCAACGATTGCTCATCCTGCCAACCCAATGATCCGAGATATGAACGTATGAAGAATGGCGATTTCTGAGCACGAAACTGAAAAATACCACGCAGCAGCGCCATTAATGTGCATTCTTGCTCTGGTAAATAATGAAATCAAATTATCACTGAACTGATTCAAAATTGACCCACCACAACCCACAATCAAATAATCGAAGACAACCAATAACCCACTATCCAAAACAACCTTCGTTAGATTCCACAGAACGATTTTGTCCTTGAGAAATCAGCCGCTCAAACCTCTGGTGCAACAAAACCTCCGCTCAAACCCCATTTTGTCGCTCACCCTCCGATTTCGTCCTTGCAACACCCAGCAAAAACCTAATCCTTGTTTTCACGAAAACCTCTGATGGCAGATTCCAACTACCTCCAACCCGTTGGAGACCTCTTATACAAGATTTAGAAAGGGTTTGTAAAGGAGGATTGAGAAAGGGTTTATGTCGAGAAAATATTTATTTTAAGTAAAATATTATAGTAACTATTTATTTTAAATATTTTGTTGATATTTATTTTAAATATTCATATTAAAGTAAATATTTATTTTAAGTAATGATATTTTAGTATTGATTTAATATTTTATTAAATTTTTAATTTGAATATTTATTTTAAACAATAATATTCTAGTAAATATTTCATTTATATATTTATTTTTAATATTAGTATTTTAGTAAATGTTCATTTTAAATATTTATATTAAATATTTATTTTAACTACATCATGTTGCATAAAAAAATTTTAATATTGCAACTAACACCTTTAACTTTTTATTATTCTAATTAAATCTCATCTTTCTGTAACCCTATGGAAAGACCATCTGTCACAAAACTTTTCCTTAATTTAAATATTTATTATAAATAGGTTCGTCTTTTGAAAGACGATTTTCCATAAGTCATGGAAAGACAAAGGTTTAAAGTGCAAATTAGAATAAATGAAGATAAAAATTTTGGGTTGTATGAATCGGGTTATAAACTCTATAATTACTTTACGTTGCTTGATAAATTTTTAATATTGCAATCAAGACATTTTACCTTTTGTTATTATAATTAAATCCGTCTTTTCATAAGGTTATGAAAAGATGGTTTTTTCCAAAAAAATTCCATTCAAATATTAAAATTTAAAATATTAAAATATAATTTTTTAAATACTCATTTTAATATTAATATTTTAGAAATTTTGTATTTTTATTACGATTCCGTCTCTTGAAAGACGGTATTTCCATAAGTCATGGAAAGACCAAGGTTTAAAGTGTAATTAGAAGAAATCAAAATAAAATTTTTGAGTTGTGTGAATCGAGTTATAAACTTTATAACTACTACACGTTGCACAATAAAATTTTAATATTGGAACTAAAACTTTTTACCTTTTATTATTTTAATTAAACCCAGTCTTTCCATAAATTTATGCAAAGACGGTCTTTCCCAAAGTTTTGCCTTTTATCTTAATTTCTTCTCATTTACACTTTAAACCTTGGTCTTTCCATAACTTTGGAAAGACCGTCTTTCAAGAG
>JAULKJ010312185.1:0-10896 GCA_032355405.1 Rubia balearica | reverse complement strand
GGGTTATATTTGTGTTTTACCCAAAATTAAAAGACACTTCCACCTCCATCACGCTCAAAATTCCAATTAAACATGACCCAACAACCCTTCGCCCTCCTCTCTTTCTCTCAGCCCCACCCCCACCACCACTGCTCAACCCGCCATTCGAATCACCCTCATGTTCGCTCAATTTCTTCTTCTTCTTTCTTCCTCAATTTATTTCTTCTTTCTCCTTTCTCCATCTTCACCCTCTTCAACCTCCACTGCATCCACCCTCATCTGCCACCCTTTTTCTAACTTTCATATTGGCCATTTGTATAAAATCCATCAAATATCGCCAACGAGATTATTATTCATGCTCCGATGGCGTCAAATTTTAACAAAGATGGCAATTTACAGAGACTTGCAAATATAGGTAGATTCCAAGCTTTTGGGTTCCAACTGTGTAGTATTTGAGGGTGCCGCCACTGTGACCAAAGAGATGGAGAAAGGAGGAGAAGGGGACGACAACACCGCCGCGAGGAAAGCGAGGGATAAGGGGGGAATTAGGTGGTGGCAGAGGGGAAAGACATGAGGACACTAGTGGGAGGCTGAGTGGTGGGGTTGAGCAGCGTTAGGGGGGTTGAGCGGTTAGGGTTATTGGTGAAGGTGGGCAGAGGAGCTAGGGTTTAGGCAGTGGCAGATATTTTATGGGGAACGGGGGTAGGCAACGGTGACAAGTAGACGATTGCGGTTTGGGTCATTCTGGGCGACAGGGGATAGGCGATGGCGATGCTCAGTGGCAGTAGGAGTGGATAGGCAGCGGAGGCAAATAGGCGGTTGCGGGGGAGCAAAGGCGGTGCTCGACGACGGCGAGTTTAAGGTTTTTGAAGTTGAAGAAGAAGATTGGGAGTATCATGGTCATTATATTTTTAGTTTAATGTTAGGGGTGTTTTTGTCTTTTTAGCAAAAATATTAATAGTTAGCGATGATGTTGACTTTAAAAGGTAAATTAAACATCTTGACTAGAAGGATGATGTTTTTTATTATAAATTCAGCTAATATGTTTATTTTTTACACTTTTGGAAGTAATATTTTCACCATCCCCTCTGTCCCAAATAAAATTATATAAAATTACCTTTTTTAGTTAAATTAGTTAAATTTTGACCACATATTTAAAAATATATATACATGAACAATAATATTATTGTATCAAATATTATTAAATTCATCGTAACATTTATTTTTTTAAATATTAACGTTTTATGTATCTTTATTAAATATAGTTATATATAATTACAAATTATTGGAGATTTTATAAACATAATTATTAGAGATCGTGAAAAAAATTATATGCAACCAACGATTGTTAATTCTACAGTGTTTTTACTATGTATAATTGTTACGAGTGTTGGTATTTTACTTTATCACAAAATCCTGTTTACACCTACTAACCATTAGACGAATGTCAATTTTATAATTGATGTAATTAATGAGGTGATTTTATGTTTGTTTTTATTTGTTACAACGAAATTTCTATAACTTTTAAAATACTCTCAGTGTATAAATAATAATATTTTGACCCTAAAAATGATTGAAACGAGCTTTTTCAAGGTTGGTTTAACCGTTAGTCAGTTTAACAAATACTTTCTCTCACTTTATACTCCTTCCGTCCCTCGAGTTTTGACATACTTTATATGTTAGTCCATCCCACAAGTAATGATATACTTTGAAAATTACCCCCGTTGTCCCAGATGCATTTGCACCTTTGTTATTCTCTATCAAAGTTTGACCACATATTTGAATAGATATATGAGCAACAATATTATTTTATATGATAATGTTCAATTCATCGTAACAAGTAGTTTTTAAGGATCAACTTTTTATTTGTCATTATCATGCGTATGTAAACATATTAACGGCCAAACATGTTTCTTGAACAACATGACAATGATTGCAGTGCACATAGAGGTGGGATGGGAAGAGTACCTAAAATGGCAAAGGATCCTTATTTAGATTTTCACAATGTTCTCATTTACTTTAACAATTTTAAAACTGAACCCACTATTGTATTAAAATATTCATACTCTTCCATAATTATTCTCTGTTGCATAATTATTTCTTAATTTTTGTTTGAATAAAAACACTTAGGCCATTACTCATTGATGTGTTTGAGACCCGATTCAATCATGCTCTAGATTCCTCAGCTGTGATCTGCAAGAAACAATCCCCGGAAGATTCCATGAGAAAACTCTCTGATGTGAAAGTCAACTACCATTCTTCATAAATAAATAGTGAATGAATAAAATAAATGACATAGTTTCATATTCATACTGTTTAAACCCTAGGAGTCATTGTATGTAATTGAATCTCTTACTAATTGTGCATTAAATGTCAAAGTTGACCAATTTATGATTAAACTATATTGAACCGAATTGACCCAAAAATATTACTCCATCCATCGCAATAGTAATGACATATTTATTTTTGACGGATTTCAATTATCATATTTTACCGTCAATATGTTTAACTACATATACCAATTCCGTACAAAAAAGTTGATATTTCAAAATATATATTAAGATGAAAACAACAATATCTCATATGACATATTTATTATATTCATATTAATTTTATATTTATGGTTAAATTTTACTAAATTTGACTTGGGAAAGATAAATATGCATTACTAGCGATACTGGGGAAGTATCAAATGTGAGGGGTTGTGTGGCCCAATTCTAATTACATAAGACTATCAGAGCATGTACAATGGGGTTTTTTTTAGAGTGGTTTGAATTAAAAATTAGGACCAAATAGGGACAATTATTTCCACAGTGGGGACTGAAAGGGGGTTGGATTGATCCAACCCGTGGGACCAAGTTCCAAAATGGGAACCGATCTCAAACCTGACTTTTGTCAGGCCTTCAGGTGCTGCATGGCCAAGGCACTGGCCGCCCGCTATTGTTGACCCACCCAGATTGGGCCACGTGGCACCCCATTCCCCCTTATTTTATTTTTTAAAATATTAATTTCTGCCTTTTAAAAATGCAAAAAAAGAGAGAAAATTTGCAAAAAAAAAATCTGATATTCATTTTTAAATATCTAAATGAAATTTTGGATGTTTTAAAAAATTAAAATTACATTCTTTAAAAAAAAATATATGTTTCTTTTGTTTAATTATGGTTCATAAAATAAAATTTAAAAATAATTTTGAAATGTGATTTGAAAAACAACATCCAATTCAATAGTTATAGGTATATTATTAAATTTTACATTTAAATCTATTTTATCAGGTAAATTTATTTGAATTAATTATTAAAGGTAGAATGAATGAGTATGATAGAGAGAATCAAGTGGGGTCCATGGAGTGGTTTGAGAGTGGTTTTCACCATTGTGGAGAATAAAATGGAGTGTTTAAGTTGTGGTTTGAATTGCTGGGGTGAAAGAGAGATATTGATTATTTAATTAACTGAACCACAAGAGTGGGTTGGGAGTGGTTTTGTCATTGCACATGGTCTTATTCTGTTTTAGATGGGGCAAATGTTTAAAATGATACTTCATCCATTCCTTCTCGTACTATTTTCCTAATATCAACTCCCTTTCTTTTTTTATTTAATTTTTTAATAATGGCTTATTCCCTTTTTAACAAGTTTTAGGCATTTTCATTTACTCAATTTACTTTTCACTCTTTTAATACAATATTAATTACTCATTTTACTTTTTTAAATAATAAGTCATTTTATTTGGGGACAATTTTAAAAAATCAGAGGGAGTATGTCACCTTAAGTTTAAATGTTTAGATTGAGTTAAATGAAATAAGTAGATAAAATTAAATTTAAAAAGTAAAAAGTAATACTTGTTATTTATGACACACTTACTATAAATGAATGTTTTCTTTTATTTGGCACTCTTTCCATTTTTTGCAAGATTCCTTCAATTTCATCTACTCATTCTACTTTTTTTACTGTCTACATTCAATTTCATCCATTCATTTTCTTCACCTAAATTCAAGCACCTAAACCTATGGTGGCGTAAATAGAAAAAACGGAGGGAGTATGAATGAATGAAATTAAAGAAATCTTGCCAAAAGTAGAAAGTGTGTCAATATAAAAGAAACAACTTGTTATAGTATGATGTCTTTGGATAATGGTGGCAACTCATATCGGCGTCTGGCTACGGGTTCTTTTTTTCTGCAAGAATCTCCCGGATTGGATCTGCAGTATGAAGTCCATTGCTAAAGTTAGTATAGGATAACCGTCTATTATCTCCGTCTGTTGGATCTTACTTATCTAGTTTTCTTAATCTTTCGCCTATTTATACAAGGTGTTACTTGCCCTGCAGGACGTGTCTAGCATGGCCAACGTGGTGGCTATTGTAGGTTACATTCCTTCTAACGTGGCCCAAGTGGTGGCTATTTGTGTGGTAATGAATGGATGCAGATAGTGTATGTCGTGTGCAAAGTAGAACTGAAGTTAAAGTTGGTTGCTTGTTTTTATGGGCACTTCCATGTGTCCTGCGTGAATTGGACTTAGCATTTTGGTCAGGTATATACCATAAGTCCCCTAACCACGAAGGTTGGAGGGGTTAGAGCATTATATATTGGGGTGGAGAAAAGACGGTGTTGCTTCCATTAATGTGTGTACGAGCGAGGAGAATATTGTGGATGTTTGTTCGACCGCTGCGTATTTGATGCAATTTTTGTGAGACTTTCGTGGGTAAATATGATCGATGTGGCTTTTGGAGAGGTTTTAACTTGGACATTGTAATCACTGATTCGGTTTTATTTTCAACACAATTTCGTTATACGAAACACATTTTGTCTTGTGCCTTTTCGATTTTGTGTACAACTTTGATTAATTGACAGTTGAGTCAATTGAGTGTTTCGTGAACAATGATTTAGGAATGCTCCTTATAAATAGTCAACTTTTGAGTGTGTACCATATTCCTTCTTCGTTTTTTATAGGCATTAAGTTGCGAGGCTTTGATTTGTGCCTGGATTTCAACGGTGTTTAGTTTTCATCTCATTGGTCGTCTTTTTTTTTGCTGATTTTGATTAAGGTGAGTGGGGTATCTTTATAGGTCGTATATTAATCGTATGTTGCGGAAGTTCTGTTTATTGGAGATGGTAGAAATGATGTTTCCCCGATGGTTGCAGAGTTTAATGTTTGCCCACCTCCCCTAATTTTTTAAATCATATATGGATCTTTCCGGCATTGCTATTTTGGCATCTGCAAATCCCCCCTGTGAGGCTGGCGTTGGGATCAAAATTGAGGTTGTTCAATCCGTTGATCCACCGGTGGTATCACCAGCTGTGGTTGCGGGGGGTGGAAGCTGTGCGTGTGGCCAAGCATCGTGTTAGCTCAGCAGGTTTGGTGAAGGGTCGTAAGCGTGAGATGTCGATATTAGGGCTGGATGAGTCTCCAAGAGGTCCTATAGAGGGACCAGAAGAATCGTCAAAGAAGCAACAGTGTACTCGTCACAACCAACATAGTAAAGAAAAACGTGAAAGGGGTAGTCGGTATATTTCACTGCTCAGTGGTCTAACCGTGACCGATAATGCCTCATCGGTTCATGACAATTTCAATAATGTCAATTATTTTGTGTGCTTGTATTGGTGGTGTGCAAGTGAAGCATTTTTTCATTTGCGAGTGTTGGTGGAGCTTAAAATCAATGCGAGAGAAGTTAAAGATCTTAGGGTTAAACTCGATGCTGATCGTGAGCGCATTTGCTTATCTGAGGAGGATGTGGGGTACCTCCAGGAAGGGAATACACGTTTACGAACTGTGGGGTTTAATACTCCTAAGTATGCGAGAGCGTTGATCCACCGGGTTCTAAAGATCCAGCGATTCTTTAGTTTGGTGTATGAGGTTGTTGACGCTGCCCATGATGTTGGTAAATATCTCGGATACAAGTATTTGCAGGGTTCCAATCCTAGGCGGGTTCAAAAGCTTCCTCATATGTCGGAGATAGAGAGAAACCTCAGTTAGAGCCATAGGGAGGTGGGCAGTATATTCTAGAAGAAAGTGAATGATTATGGTCACTCATTTCCATCGGTATTTGAAGGGCTTAAGGCAACCACTTAGGCTGTAGAAGTTTTGTGTGTGCCTTGAGGATAGGCAACCAAATTGTTCTCTGTGTATTGGTGTTGGAGCCAGTGAGGTGATGCAAAGCAAAGACTGTGCCTAGTTTGAAGATGGAGTAAATGACCAAGTTTGTGTTAGGCCCAATATCCAACTCCCCCTGGTCTACTAACATTGACCCACTTTCCTTTTTTGTTTGGAATTTTAACAATAATCCCTTCCTATTTTGGTAAAATTAGATTATTTTCATCCACTCAAATTGATTTTTTACTCTCTCAATACAATATCCTCCACTCATTTTACTTTTCACTAAAAAGTGTGCTATTTTGTTGGGTGACAATAATAGAAAACCAGAGGGAGTATTAGTCATGATTTAGTGATTGGTTTGCTCTGTATTGATGGAATTTTGTGTTTTAATGTGACTTGCTTTTGTAAAAATTTTTGTGGCCCCACTATTTTTTATTGTTTTCTAAGTGTCTCTACGTAGATCAGTAATAGGCCTTCAGTCTATATAGAGTCCAAACCCAGGCCTTCTGGAGTTAGGAAATGTTTAAATGCCCGCAACCCTACGTAGGCAAGAGCAGACTGAGGGGAGCTCATTGGATCCACATAAGGCGGAAACTCTAATCGGGGCTATCCGTTTATGCCTTGGTAATTTGAAGGAGATTTTTTCGGATATGTTAGTCCTTCTACCTTGCACCTCATATGGAGAGGTGGGTAACTCGCGTGGGAAGATATGTGGTAAATATGTTAGTGTGATGTAGCGAATTGGCTTCCTCTCGTGACAAGAATAATGACACCTATGGAGCATGTATGAATATTCTAGAGGATGATTATTGAAAGCTACAGGTGGCTATTATTCAACAGCGGGGGAATTGGTTGGATTTCTTAATCAAGAGGAAGACTGTAAGCCGGTCTTGGCTTCCACCATTGCATTATTGATATATAAATCAAGGACTCCAGATAATAATCTAGCCCATATGGATAAGGCATATGAGAAGTTGGACGCGGCTAAGAAGGAGTTGTCACTGGCTCAAGCTTTCGCCTTGGAGTGATGGTCTAAGGTTGATTCTTAGGTTGCTTTGAACGTGGAGTTAGAAGAAGCAAAAATTAGTTGGTAGAGGAGAATCAAAGTTTGACTGTTGTTAATTGGGAGGTCTGTCAAAGCAATAATATGTGTCGTGAGCCGATGAGATCTAGTGGTGGCTGAACCAACACGATCATCCCACTTATGAGAATATTGAGTATGCGATGGGGCTTATTGTAGTGGAAGAGGGACATGATGGTGCCAGTAGTAGTAGAAAAATCTTACCTTAAAGATTCAAGTTTATGTAATAGAACAAGGCTTAGTAATGTTTGTAATTGTATTAGTTATGAATTTGTTTCGAGTAGTTACCTGATTGTTCAAAATATTTTCATTTGTCGTTGTGTTGCGTATAACCGATGGTATTTATCATTGGGTGGACAAGCTCTCTTGTACGTCTTGAATCTTTTGTATCATTGTGAGTGAGTGTGATTCTTTAGTGATCGGGCAATTATATTGTGTGGTGTTATTAGCCGGATTGAATTACATAGTTCACAGTTGTCCTTTTGAGTGGATACGCCATTGTGTTTT
Source organism: Rubia balearica (assembly GCA_032355405.1). Classification (NCBI taxonomy): domain Eukaryota; kingdom Viridiplantae; phylum Streptophyta; class Magnoliopsida; order Gentianales; family Rubiaceae; genus Rubia; species Rubia balearica. The sequence goes on along the minus strand of JAULKJ010312185.1, from coordinate 3,243 downwards.
CTGGTTGAGGTAGGATATATACACCTTATATGAAAAACTGGGGGTGTATTTATGCTTAATTAGCGGGTTAAGGATTATCTTGTATTTGCAATGTTGCAAATGATTTTCTTGCTTAAGTCGCAATGTGGGGATGTACCGGTATTGCAAAGCCGCAAGTGATTTGCCTGCTAAAGTCACAAGGTGAATACGTGCCCATATTTGCGAAGTTGCATATAATTTTCCTGATTAAGTCACGACATGGAGATTTACCCGTATTTGCAAAGCCCAATGTGATTTACTCGCTTAAGTCTCCATGGCAGGGTGTACCCATTTTGGCAAAGCCGTAGTTGATTTTCCTGCTTAAGTCAGAAGGAGGGGGGGTTATCTATATTAGTGAAACCACAAGTGATTTTCCCACTTAGATCATGAGGTGGGAGATGTATCCAAATTTGCAAAGTCACTGGTGATTTTCATTCTTAAGTCGCGAGGTGGAGATTAACTCGTATTGGTGAACCCTCAAGTGATTTTCCTACTTATTTATAATGTGATGATGTGCCCATATTGGTTTTCTTGTTAGACACATGGTGTTTTACCTCAAAGAAGAGTTTTCATTAATATATACTTTCACGATGATTTCATATACGAAATTGGAAGAGGTCGGCGATTATATAAAGACATAAGTACGAACGTTTGTATAGGAACCCTAGCACTACACATAAAATTCCCTGAATTTTTTCACGTGCCACCTGCTGAGGATTGTGTCTCATCCATCTGGGCTAAAAAGTAGTTGTTGGATTTGTAAGCCCTCATGATTTTGTATAGGCATTTCAATTTGGGGCAGAGTTTTCTTGGTTTCTCGGCTAGGCTTGCTTCATTCATTCGTAGGACTAAATCTCCTTCTTTGAATGATGTTTTATTTACTCAGTCATTGTATGAATTCGCCACCTTCTCCTTCTATCTCGCCTCTCTGATAGTAGCGATTTTCCGTGCTCTTTGAGGATGTCTAGGTTCACTCTAATGCTTTCTGAATTGCTGTTCTCATCATAGTTGACAGTTCTTAGACTTGGGATGCCTAACTCTGCCGAAATGACCAATTCATGGATGTACACCAAGTTGAATGGTGTTTCTAGGGTTCTAGGAGTGGTTCGATAGGCCTACAGGATGGTTGGTAGTCTTCAACCGATCATGTCTGTTTTCCTTCTAATATCCTTTGGTTTCCCTGAACTCTCGTCCGATTTGTGACTTCAACATGTTCATTGGCTTAGGGGTGTGCTGTTGAGGTGAATTTTTTTACTTTCGCTCAAGTTCTTGCATCATTCATTGAACGTGCCACTTGCAAACTAGGTCCCTTTGTTTGAAATGATAGTTCGGGTATGCCGAAGTGACATATGATGTTTTGCAAGACAAACACAATTGTCGCTTTGGTTGTGATCTTGTTCAAGGGCTTCGTTTCAACCCATTTGTTAAAGTAATTGGTAGCCACAATGAGGAAATTTACTCCGCCTGAGCCGGCTAATAAAGGGCAAAAAATATCAACTTCCCACTTGTCCAATGACAAGGCGCCGTGAATTCTGGTAATCTCCGATTGGGGAGTGTCATTCCATTGTTAGATGTTGCGCTTTTGGACGAATGAGTATGTCTTCTAATATTGATCTGAACCTCGTGGGGTCGCTAACAAACCAACCTTTCGGGAGATATATTAACCCGCGGCATGGTTCACAAATATAAATTCTTTATATTGTTGCTCCCATACTCACTACAAACTATCAAAGGGTAGCTAGTGGCAAGTCCAGGGTCGTCCACAGAGATGCTAGGAATTTAAAAGTTAACTACGCAAAACTCGCAATTGCGTCATCACTCTGATTGTGTGTCGAGAATAGTCAATGTTGCCAACATGGTTTGGGGGCGTTGTTCTATAAACTACTAAACATGCAAAGCAAGAGATTAATCTATGTTAAGCTAACACTTGGTGACATTTGTGCTACATGACCGGTATAATTTTTTATCCTAGATTCTATAAAATGCAAGACATATAAATTTATCCCATTGTATTTGTCACATAGTGGGGTTGATAGTCAACACTTCCAAATGTATGTCACACAAAGGTGATCACGTTTATTCTATTAACACCACCTCTATAATTAGGGAAAATGCATCATGTGGTCCAAAATTTGCGCTACTCTTTCCCCTACAGAATTACATCGCTGGCCTCCAGTGTGAACACTTCTCCCTAAGCCTACAAAGGCAAAAGAATCATCATCTTATGATGACTATAAGGTTCAAAATGGTCACTAAACTGCAACCCTAGTTGCTACAAACCATTATGCTTATCTATCAGGGTTCTTTAACCCAGTTGAAATTAGGCAAATACGTGCAAGTAGACTCGGTGTCCACGACCAATGTACATACACTCACATTGCCGGGATTCGTGATCCTGCATATCCTAACTGGACACTCCCAAGGGAAAGAAGACTAGTACAATTCATGTTACATACTAAAATGGTGTATCAAAGAGTAAAACTAACATGCATCATTTCAAGAATGTAAAGAAAAAGTATAGCATAATATTCATACACATGTAAGATTGGGTAATCTAAAATCTCACAAAATCTTTACCAAGTCATGAATGCAAATTAGATCCCCTAGATAATAAACTACTCTACTAGTAATAGATCCATGACATTCATTGGATTAAATGCTATAGATTTAAGAAACTAAGAGAAGGAAAAGAGAAGAAGAATTATAGAGAGAGATAGAAAAAAAAACTCTCCTCTATCTTCCTACCTACCAAGAAGATAAAATCTAAATTATGCCTACTTGGTTTACCCCGGACTACGTTATGTCTTCCAATAAAATAAAATCTACATTGTGTCTACCAAGAAAATAAAATCTACATTATGTCTACTTGGTTCACCCCAGACTACATTATATCTGTAAAATATACATTATATCTACCAAGAAAATAAAATCTACATTATGTCTACTCGGATTGCAATTCACCCCGCTTCTTTGTCTTCCTTTTTTGTCCTTTCTATTTTCTATCACATTTTGAGTCGTGGCCTTTGGTCTTCTACTGATGAGATGCCAAATGCATGTATTTTCCAAAGCATTTAGCATTTTTTTTTGTCATCATTTTGTTGGAAGATTGCTATATTAAGGTAGGTCTGGGGTTGGATGACCGTTTTGTGTTTTTCATATCTAAATCCTTCTTTTCTTAACTTACTTTGAATCTAATGGAATTGTATCCTTATGAGTGATGTGCTC
>JAULKJ010312184.1:0-19661 GCA_032355405.1 Rubia balearica | reverse complement strand
GTTTTCGGTCTCGCGGTAGGATAGGAAACCTCCAATAGTGTTACTTGCATTTGGTAATCGGTAGCTTAACACATTTTTCATGTGATCGCACCATGTTCTTTGAAACTGGGAATTTGTACGTAAATTTTGCAAACCTACCTCCAACGCTGCGACCCTAGACTCTAGTAGAACGGCTCGTGACCCAGCTTGCAAAAAAGATTTCATAGAAATCTTACCAATCGGCTTGTCGTACATGTCATGGGATAGTGAGGGACCCCGTTTTTAAATAGAGTGAGGATATTGGGCTAGTGAAGACATAGCTCCTTGATATCTAGCTACTGAAGGCATAAATAATAATATTGAAATATAGTATTTGTATTGTTTATACGTTTCCATGTTTATATAACAATACTAATAGGAATAATGTGAAAACACATATTTTAAGTAAAAACATTCATTTATGTGAAAATAGATCTGGATTGTTACATGAAATTTAATGACCCAATTAAATTACATATTTTTAAATTACAAATTTAAAAAGGTTTTAAATGCAAGTCAAATTTACGGGTGAGAGCAAGTACAACAGTTTCTCTAAAAATTTCTTCAAAATGGACATTCAAAACTCATATTCTCTATTTTTTTGCTCCAACTCCAACAGATCCTGTATTTTGCGGATTTTTATATTTATTACACAACAATAATTACTTTTGTAAGTTAAATCAAACTCTTAGTTTAAATTACTCTACAAATATATATACTTGAAGAAAAGTTAGAGAAGTGACTTATTTTATTCCTTCACTTTTAAAGATAATTAAATATCTTATAAAATTTAAAATAACGACTATTAAATTCTTTGAACTCATCAGATTAGACTAATTCAAAAAATTTAGTACGCTATAACAAAACAAAGAAGCCTTTTGAATAAAAAAATTAAAGAAGTTGAATTTAAAAACATATCCATTTTGATATTTCACTATTTCTCATCGAGTTTAATAAAGAAAACAATAACTAATTTCTTAATATCATACATGTCACGATTCATTTTAATTATTATTTGAGAATTCGATATAATTTTAAAATACCATAATATTTTTTAAATGATCTCTCAAATGAATAGCTTAAAAACAAGAAAACAATAACTAGATGTTTCAATCACTAGTAGAGGAAGGGGTCGTTAAAGCCAGTTTTGTCGTACCACAGAAGAAGTTTCAGAACCTCCTTTGATAGCTCTACCTTTGATCGATTTTGATCAAGGGCGGTTCAAATAACCGCCTTTAACATGATCAGAAACAGTTTTCGAACCCAAAAACTATTTCAGCCCTTCAAAAAAAAGCTGCCAGTTTCCAGCAGCACAAAACTAGATCTGGAAACCCAAAAAAAGACATCAGTTGATGACAACAATCGACACAACAACAATTTCGAATGCAACACAACAGCAACTCCAGCGGCGATGTCGATCTCCGGTGGCGGAGGGTGGCAGTGATGGAGCTCAGGGGGCAACAGAGAGCTTCTCTGGCGGTGCGGTGACATCAAGTAGATGGTGTTGTGGGCTTCTTCTTCTCTGGCGATAAAGAACTTCTCCAGAGACGGCGAAGATCTTCTCCTGCATGCAAGCGAGAAGCGATAGGCGGATGACCGATGTGAGAGGCGGGAGATTGTGCAGCTCCTTCTCCGGCGAAGAACTTCTCCATTGGCAGCAATGCGAAAACTACTCCTTCTCCGACGACGGAGGACTTCTCCAGTGGCAGATGGGTAGAAATATGTGTTCATTTAATGATCCAAATATATTTTCACATAAATAAATGTTCTTACTTAAAACATGTGTTCTGACATAATTCCTATTAGTAATTGTTATAAAATATGGAAATGCATAAACAATAATATTGAAATATACAAATACTATATTTCAATATTATTATTTATTGTTTCAGTAGCCAGATATCAAGGAGCTACGTCTTCAGTAGCTTGATATCCTCACTCTATTTGAAAGTGGGGATCCCTCGCTATCCCCACGACATGTATGAAAAGTCGATTGGTAAGATTTCTATGGAATATTTTTTCAAGCAGGGTCACGAGACCGTTCTACTAGAGTCGAGGTGGTCTTTAAAGTAGTACCCATGATATCAAAAAGTTTCCGCCAGAATTGGCTTGTAAAAATAGGATCACGATCGGAGATGATGGTTCTGGGAGGACCCTGAAGCTTGGCAACCATGGAACATAAAAACTCCGCAACTTGTGAGGAAGAGTATTGGGTTGGTAATGGGCTGAAGTGTGGGTATTTCGTTAGTAGATCAACGACCCCCAATATGGCCGTAAATCCCAAGGACGCAGGCAAGCTGATGATGAAGTTAATGGTGACATCATCCCAAACATGTTCCGGTATTTCCAACGACTGTAAGAGACCGAGAAGAGGTGACGTTGAGTACTTAACAGTTTGGAAAACAAAACAATGCTCCACAAAGTCCATGATATCCATTTGTACACCCTTCCAAAAGAAATTTACGCAAAGGCGCACCAAGGTGGTGTTGATGCCTGCGTGTCCGCCCAATGGAGTATCATGAAATTACCATATCAAAGGTACCTTAAGTGATGAGAAAGCTCCCAAATATAACATGTTGTGGTGAAACAGTATACCATCGCGGATAGAGAAGGGTGTTACTTCACTTGGAGATGCCTCAAGTTTTCGCATAATAGCTTGTATTTCGGCACAGCTCTCATGCTCAGCTCGCAGAGTCTCAATGAATTGGTGCATACCAGAGGAAATTGCCATGCGAAATTCAGCTCCATTCAGCTCATCCTGACTCGATAACCCATCAACCACAACATTCTCAGCTCTACTTTTGTACTCAATAGTGAATTTGAATCCCATCAGCTTCTGTACATAATGTTGTTGTTCTGCTGCCTGAATCACTTGAGTTAGTTGGCCTCACAAACTCTTGTGATCAATTCTTATAATAAAGTGTCTGCCCAACAGGTATTCGCACCATTTTGAAATTGCCTCAACCATCGCTCATAGCTATCGTACGTATGTCAAACTGCCCAACAATTTCGGACTTAGCTTTTTGGTGAAGTGAGCAATTGCGTGACCTCCTTGCATAAGTACATTGCCAACGACCGTGTTGGAAGCATCAGTTTTGACAACGAATGGTTGTGAGAAATCCAGAAGTCCCAACACCAGTGTACACGTCATGACCTTCTTCAAGGAGTCAAAAGCCACCGAAGCTTCAGTTGTCCAATCAAAGCTATTACATTCAGCAAATCAGTTAAGGAGCTGCAATGGTAGCAGAGTGAGCTACGAAACGGTGATAATAACCAGTTAACCCAAGAAAACCCCAGAGTTGTTTTACATTCTTAGACTGATGCCACTGTAGCATAACACTAATTTTTGAAGCATCGGCGCTAACCCTAAAAGCTGAAACCACATGTCCATGATAATGAATCGAGCGCTGGAAGAAGTAACACTTACTCTCCTTTGAGAAATAAGACCATGTTGCTAAGCAATTCAAAATAGCTCTAGGATGACTTTCATGAGTGAGAGAGTCCTTACTATGGATAAGAATGTCATCAAAGAAATCAATGACAAAGCGGCGGAGGAATGGTCAAAATAGATCGGTCATGGCTGGTTAGAAGGTCGAAGGAGCATTCAAAAGACCAAAAGGTATGACAAGGAACTCGTAATGCCTTCGTGAGTTTAAAACGATGCCTTGTGAATGTCGCTTCGATTCATACGAATTTGACGATAGCCGGTGCGCAAATCCAGCTTTTAAAATATAGTACCCCTGTGATAGAATGTAAAACTCACGAATAATTGTGGCTGTTTATATTCATATATATATTGAGTACAAAGGGTATACAAGACAGAATCAGATATGGAAAAAGGATATATACAAAACCAATCAGAAAGGGTATTCCTTTCTTAACCGGATTCTAATTGATCTACAATTCTATTACCCCCTCAAGCGAAGCGTGGGACTGGTCGCAACACAAAGCTTGGACCGGAAGAACTCAAACTGAGGACGAGGTAAACTCTTTGATTAGAAACATCAAATCACACTTCGGAATTGTAATTTACTGGAACCATCGAGCCAAAAGCAACATCCTGCGAAAATCAGGGAAAGTCTTTGGGAGTAGACCTGAAGTCCCCCAGATCAGCAACCGACGGGTTCGTGCGAGATCGCGACGGTTTTTGATGTGGATAAGGAAGATGCAGATTATTTCATTTCTTGCAAATCAGTGCCTGAATTTCATCAAATGTTTCAAAACTAAAAGTAATTCTATTTAGACCAACGAATTTGAAACCTCATATTTCATACTTTCGTTATTTGTAATTTACCACGTGGTCTCATCGTGAGACGGGTCCGTAGGAGACGGACTCATAATATGGATTGCCTTGATTTAAACGCTGATGCAGACTGAATTAATGCAGGCGGAGGGGCACGCTCAGTAGGATGATCATGGGTTTAGCACCCAACCTAGACCCATAGAGTCTGAACCCATTGGCTCGGGTTTGGGTCCAAAAAATTTAGACCCACCGGATCCAGGTATGGGTCTAGATTTTAAATACGGGTCCGGGTCTAAAATGTTAAAATTCAGACCCACCCGTAAACTCATATAACCCCTTACTATATATATAATTTTACCATAATTTTACTTTCATATTCTTTTTGTATTTTTATTTCGAATTCAACAAATAATATGTATTGAATATTTTTTATCTTGAAAAAATAATTCTAATACGTATTGAACTTCGATTATTTGCATTTAAGATAATATATATTTTACGTATTGAAGAAAAAATAGAATATTAGACTCATTTAGTACCCATTCTGGACCCATTGGGTCTGGGTAATGGTCTAAAATTTTTAGACCCTAAGAGTACGAGTCAGGTCTGGGTCTAACTAAATTTGCTTAGGGTCGGGTCGGGTCTGGGTCTTATTAGACCCGACCAACTCATGATCATCCCTAGCACTCAGTGAATGTAACCTGCTCTGAGTTCCACTGTGGGAATTTTTGGTTTCGATTAAATGGGGTCAATTAATCCCAATAACTATTGGGACTCATTAAATACAAGTTAATGGGATGAGAAATTCCCATTGTTTTTAAGTTTGGGGTTATGATTAAATGAGTTTTATAGTTTTGGGTTACAAGGAGAAATAAGATTGAGACTCAATCTTCCCATATACCCATTTAAAATTGGGTAATTATGGGTACCCAATTAATACCCGATCGCTTCCCATTTTTTATGAATATATTATTTAGTGTATTAGACTCCACTCAAGCGTGAATATTTTTTACTCTTTTCTGACTATTTTTATAGTTACATTTTCCAAACTTTATCAAATTCCCAGGACTGTAAGCTAGTTTGTTCGAGTTCAAAATTTTAAAAATATTTTGAGCTGGTTCGATTTGATTGAACCTGTAAAATCATGATTCACCTCGAGGTCGAGTGAAATTAAATTAGTTCAAACTCGAAATCGAGCCATGAATAAATATATTATATTATGTTATATTAAATAAAAATGAAATATATAATATGTTGGCTCTGTAAACTCAACGAGATTAACGAACAATATTAGTTGGGTTCAAGCTCGAGCTCGAATACTGTACGAGATTGAATGTTGTACGAGCTCGAGCTCGAATACTGTACGAGCTCGATCAAATTGGAATTCAAATCGAGATTTGACCGAGCTGTTTGCAAACAGTTTACTTCATTTACACCAGAACTATTCACGAGCCAACATATTATATATTCAATTAACGTTGGTCATTAAACTTGTTAAACTTATCGAGCCAACATATTATATATTTAATATATATTGACTTAAAAAACATTAAAATGTATATTAAAAGAAATTTGATATTTAATCATGGCTCGAGTGCAAAATCAAAATAAAGCTCGAATCAAATTAATTTCACTCAATATCAAACTCGAGTCAAACTAATTTCATTCGAACTCAAACTTGAGCCAATATACTATAGGTTTGCATGAGTTTGAGTCGAGTTGGAACTCGAGATATTTTAAAAGAGTTGAATTCGAAATAGTGGTTGATTGAGTTCAGTTCGGCTAATTTATGGTCCTAAGTGTTGTAGAAATAAAATGAAAGGATGTGAATTGTACCCTGTTCGACGACATATTTGGATATAATTTAAACATGTGAATGAGTGACGATCTGTCTAATAACACATAACTATTAGGCTACTAATTTATACATGCGTTAAAGATATATAATTTGTGAATTATAGTGATTTTTTATGCTAAATATTACATATGTATCTAATTGAGTAATTCTGGGTATTTTATTGAGTATTTGTTAGGTTCCCATTGAGTTAACATAAGTTGGGACCCATTGGGATCAAAATTTTCCATTAATATAATCTTTCTCATTATGCTCAATCCCAAAAGCTAATGAGTATCTAATACCCGATCCCACTAATTACCCATTTATTAATTTCACATCTCATTTCTTCTCAGTCCCGCCCAATTGACACCTCTAGTTTTGATTCAATTTCAGTTTCTAATTGAAACAACTCTGAAATCCTCACTGTACATGCTCTAAGATTTGAATCACAATCTAAAATTCTTCTAACCAACTAAATAATATCAATATCCAACGATATTTCAACAGAAGCGATCGTCCACTACTCAAGAATACTTAGTGACAAGAATGCCACTCTGAATCATTCGGGGAAAGTACAACATTTCAACATGAAACTAATGGAACTCATCGTTGAAGTCACTTCATATAATGTATATGCTCATGCCCTGGTTATGGCATTTGGACCTTTTTGTGATGAATGATTTTTAGTGGTTTGATAGTTATTGCGATTGACCTTTTCACATGCTAACGTAAAAATTCAAATTAAAGATTGCCACTTTAATATGAAAATTTTATATGTTTTTGTTGTACCAGTGATGATTCTTTGAATTCATTTGATTTTGAGTTATCAATGTTTGATATTTTATGTCTTGCATACAAATTATTAAAAGTACTAGTTCATCTGTAATTTACATAAAGTGATCTGAATCATCTTACATGTGTAAATTATCATGTAATTTTTTATAACATTGGTGGATAGAAGTGGAACATGAAAGAAGTTAATTCTAATGCAACAATGGAATGTTGGGGTATATGAATATCCTATTTAAATTAACATCCTCGTCAATATGTCTTTGTAAAAAAAAAATAAACAAAAAATTGAATTATCACAGTGTCATAGTGTAACATTACGATATGACAGTAAGTAACAATCAACTCCCAACAAGTTGGTTTTAGATCAGCTGAGCATTTGATATCTCTGTGCCGACTTTTGCACAACAAATCCAAGTGAAATTGCATGTGTGCGATATATTGTTTCAAACTCATCCCATGTAGCTACTCGTACTCCTTGATGGGATTCAATTCGATCCAGGGGCGGAGCCAGAAATTTGTTTTTGGTGGGTCACAATTTAATTTGATGACTATATTTATGAAGATAATGTCAAAATTTTGAGATTTTTTTAAATTTATAGGGATAAATTGATCTAAAATTTAAAATAAACTAAAACACTAATAAAAACAATATATTAATTAACTAAAAATACTTTAATTTTTTGAAATGGTGGGGCAATTGCCCCGCCTTGTCCAGGCATAGATCCGCCAGTGGTTTGATCTATCTCCAACAAGTTTGATAAACCTATATTTGAAGCCCAAAAAAACAACACAATGAAATCTGAACATGCTACTACTCGGGAATTTAGTGAGTTATTTTTCTATTGAAACATCATGCCATAATTTTATGACATCCAATAGTATAAGAGCAACATCATCTGCTGTATTTTTTGAATTGCAATTTGAAAATAGATCATTTGTGTAATGTATTGGCTCATCAAATATTCTGTTTGCAACATCACATAACGATATTGTTATATTTAATGCTGGACTTGCTCAGTGAATTTCCGACATAATGTTGCAGAGTCAGAACATCATGTTTTACATTTGTAACATCGGACAGGACAGGAGTAACATCACATTATGTTTTATGGAAATTGTCACTCGAATATGTTCAGTTAATTTGTACCATCATGCTATACATTTAAAACATCATGCCAAAATTCACGAACATCGTCGGCTATATACCAGATTCTGTCTACATGTATTCATTTGCGTAACGTGAACATATCCTTAACTACATTATTTATAACGTGAACTTCTAGAGAGTGACATTTTAAATGAAAGTTTCAGCAAAGTTATATAGCATAAAACAAATCAACAACATATATGGAAATCGTTCATACATATTAGAATTTTTCCGCTCTACACATAGTTTGGTGCTATTCAAATCAGATAATTGAATGCATAAACGCAATATGGGAAATCATTCATACATAAACACAGTTGCTGCTCTTCAAATCATAAAATATAAAGCTCATATTCAACTACTGAAAGTTCAACATTTAACCTTGCGAAACAAGTACGATCTGTTCATCGTTGAGATTCGTTTCACTTTCTTGTGTAGGATTTTGTGTTTGTGGCGTCTGTATGATTGCTAATTGATTTTCGTTCTAAAAATCACCTTCCTCGATCATGATTCGAGGTTTGAATCTGCAATTTTCAAAATTGATTTGATTCAGATATATGAAATGATTGATTTTTAAATTAATACCTAATTGTAGTAGAAGCTTACTTGATTGATGCTTTGTTGATGTCAATCGACGTTGTTCTAGTTCATGCAGTGATGATGTCGATATCGGGACAATGATGGGTAGAGTTTATTTCCAACTTCAAAATTTTGGTCGGATGTATATTTGTTGACAATTTGTGACATCATCCGCAATGGGAAATGGCCGGTGAGGTTATTATGGTAATCTGTAAATATCATGTTCATAGAGGAAATTCATGAATATAGATAAGCCATTTTACAAAGGAATTTTCAAATTGTAGAACTAAGTAGACCTTGATGTGGTTGACTCCTTTCGAATAATGATAGTACCCATGATCAGCTCACGACAAGTCCATAATTCTCCAAATACCCGGAATGTCCCCTAGTGGGTCCCAAGGAAGTTTCAATGCTTAAATCAGTATATTATCATAATGTATATCCCTGCTTAGTAGTTTTTACTTCCCTCTCGTGGGTGCTTCTTCTCTTTATTTATAGTTCTTTCATGACGTGATCGTGACCTGACCATTACGTGCTTGTCTCTTTGTACAATGATTCAGTACCAGAAGGACGAAAATGCTTTATTACTGCTAGATTAGTATTATTTCGTATCAGGCGATTTATTATGCTACATAAAATTTCCAATCTTAGATTAGCCATCATATTGTCACAATATTAGCTCTATATTTGGAACGTCTCTTATGAAGCGCTTATGTGTAAGGGGTTCATCCCTATTTCTCTTGTAATATGATCATTTCAATTGTAAAAGGTCTCGACCTATCCGATCATTGATATGAAGGGTTGGATACCCAAAAGCGACTCCGTCTTTTAGACGGTTTTAACTTTTATAAAGGTTGTAGAAAAAAGTATGTTTTAAAATGCATGACATGTTGTCATTTTTAAAATGACAAAGTCTTGTATGAAACCGTCTCATAGTGAGACCAAGGATTAATATGCAATATAATAAAGTTTAATTAGACATGGGGTTCCAAATATAATTTATAAAAATTTGGAGAATAAGGAGGGATCTAGGTGCATGTCACATCATATTTTGGGGGTGTTGGACACAAATAATTGGACAATTAATTATTTCAAGTCATAAGAATATTGTGGGTCAAGAATATGGGACGGAGAAATTCGTGGATCAATTTTCCCCTATTTTTACGCAGTGCGTAGGTTTATACTACCCGACTTGATGTTTCATATTTAGTACTTGATGTTTCAACCAAAACTTGTGATACTTTTTCAGACTTCTTTTTTTCACTAAAATCATGTATTTTTAGTTAAATTTTGATCTCTTATTGTAAATCTTGTGTTTGCATGCTATAATTTTGACACTTTATACATGTTGACACTAGTTAGTGATATTTTATTATCGCGTATTTTAATTTACAATTTATACTTTCATTTGATTGATGTATTAGTTTTCTAGCACGTTCTTTTAAAAATTGATATCGATGTTTCTTTTTTTCAAAATTTTTTATTTTTATTTTTGGTATCCTTTGATGTTTCAATGGTGCGAATTAGTTTTCTAAAATTTTAATACTGAATTTTTAATTTTTCAAAATCAAAATGTGTTCTTGATGTTTTAAACTTTATTGGTATATAAGTTCTTGGGATAAATACATTTATAACCCTAACTTTAGTTTGAAAGTGCTAATATAACCCTTCAATCTCAGAAATTGCCAATTTAACTGTAACTAATTATTTTATGAGCCAATCTAACTCTAACTTTTGAAAAATTATTGCCGATACAGCCAAACTCCCTAATTCCGACATTGACCAAGTAAATTCAAGCAAGACTAGGACATGAAATGACAAATATAACCCTCATGACAAACCAAATTTCTTCTTCAAAATCCATCTTTCTTCTTAAAAAAAGACTGCATCACCACCGTTGAGCGCCGCCGCCGCCGTTGTTTCCACCACCCTCCCCTCTCTCTCTTCTCCCATAGCGGCTTCTTCTCCCTCTCCCCTCCCCTCCACTCCCTCCCTTCTTCCCTCACCTCCACCACCATCTCTACCATGTGAGGACTGCATCGCCATCATAGAAATAGTACTAATTACAGTTTTAGAAATCCCTAACACCCGAGGTCTTTCAAAACCCCCTTTCCGATACATCGTCACCACCTTCAAATACACCTTCCATCCACCGTAAAAACCCCCAAATGTGAAGATGATTGTGATTTGCCTCTCCCCGCCTCCTCCGACGACTTCACCCCTCCAAATCCATCAGCAACACCGCAGATGGGTCCCACACCTTCACCATCCACGTATTCTCCCTGGCCAAGTACATGTCCATCGACACCTTCTCCATCAGCGGTTATGTCTGGGCGGTTTTATTTCTACCCCAACGGTGAGGAAGAAAGACGATGCGGCGGTGAGAAAGAAAATAGAAAATAAAAGTTTTGCATTTTATTTTTAAATTCAAGGATATCGTCTTTTCCATCAAATCCGACCATCAGAAAATTGTCTAGAAAGCAGCTGAGTAAAAGGTTAGATTGACACTTTCTAAGATTGCAGGGTTATATTGGCATTTCTAGCATAAAGTCAGGGTCATTTTAACACTTAACTCTAAGTTCTTTTATGTGGTTTTAGTGTATTGGTTTGATGTTTATTTATTCTAATTTTATGTGTATTATAGTGTTTTTAATACAATGTGTATTTTAGTTTTTTGTAGTGCAACTATTTTTATTTTGTTGTGAATTATTAGTGTTTTTATTTGATGTTTAATTCTTCTAATTTGATGTGTATTATAGTGTTTTTAATATGATGTGTATTTTAGTTTTTTGTAATGTTAACTATTTTTTAATTTTTTTTTGTGAATTATTAGTGTTTTTATTTGTTGTTTAACTATTTTTAATGTAATATATTTTAGTATAGGGAAAAGTGCAAAAATGACCTAATAAGATTGAGAAAGAGTAGGAATGACCTTGTAAAATCTAAAAGTGCAGAAGTAACCTTATCTTTTAGTCAAAATGTGCAGTTTTACCCATTTGACCTATTTCCAGCATTGACCGATGTAAATCCAGCATTGACTAATAACTAAAATAGAAATATCACTCTCTTAATAAAAATCCTAAACTAAAAATAGAATGACCATTAAACCCTAATCTTCTTCTTCAACCCTAAATCCTAATCTACTTCTCCAACTTCAAACACCAGCCACCTCCGCTGCGGTCACCAATCCACCGTCACCGCCTCTGCCGATCCACTGCCGCCGCCTCTCCCGATCCACCGCCGCTTCTGCCGATCCACCGCCGCCTCCGTCGATCCACTGCCACCGTTGCCGCCAAGCTTCGCCATCGATCCACCACCACCGGCCAAAATATTGATTTTTTTCTTTGTCAAAATCTCAGTTTTCTCAGATCTGATGTGCCCACCCCCTTACCATCTGTCACCGTGCCTCACCACACTACATGGGGATGATAGTGGGGTGGGTTTTGGTGGAGGTCCATCCCACATCCTCCACAAGTATAGATGTAGATTTTGTGGGGATGGATCCGGTATTGGTATGAAAATTCATATCCGCCATGGGTAGTGGGTCGGGAATGAATATTATTAGTTCATACCCACCCCACTTTACCCGCTATGTACACACTAATTTATCATATAATATACTATTATCCATAATGCACATGTTTTACTTATAATATTTTCATGTAAATATTATCAAACTTTTAATATGAAAATTATTAATTGTATACTAAAATTTAGGTTTTTTAAGGAGATATAAATGGGGTGAGTAACATGGATTTGAAGTGGGTATGGAGACCCAAGTGGGTGATGGGGGCGGGGATGGATTTTAGATAATACCCGATGGGGCAGGGATGCATTTTAATATTGTACCCGCCATGGGTGATGAGACAGATATGAGTATGAAAATTTTAGGTGGGTATGGATATGGAGGTACCATAATCCGTACTCGCCCCGCCCTATTGCCATCCCTAATCCTATCCCATCGCCACCATGCCTCACAATCCTACCCCACCGCTGCCGCCATACCGCCCAAACCTGAATTTTGAGACAAATCCACATTGCCGAACATCGACAAACCCTTTCCACACAACACGCGATAATCCTTAGCCCATCGGGGGACCACTGGAGGTCATCAATCCAACTGGAGAGGACCCGAAACTCGTTCTTGAGGATGAAATCGTTGCAGGTCCCCCAGATCCAGACGAGGCCAGAGACGTCGGAGGAGGCGATCCACTCGCTGTTGGGGGATTAACGAGCAACTGTGGTGGGGGTAAGCATGGTTGACAGTGACGTGGAGGGGGAGATCGAAGTAACAAATAATGATGGTCGACAGATCGGTGGTTGAAAGGAAGAAGAGAAAAGTAAACATCGGCGGCTTCGGGTAAAAGGGAAAAAGCAAGAAAGAAAAGTAGGCGGCGGCGGGTAAAAGGGAAAAATAAAGATTGAAGGGGAGCTATGACGGTAATCGGCAAAATTGGTGGTTTCCATTTCTGGCATATGTCGAAATCACGAAGAAATCGTCGGAAAGAGTATTGGGAAATAACAGTGAAAGTGAAAAGGAGGGCTTGATGCTGGAACAGAACACACATTGACGCTGGAAAAAGAATGAATGAATGAAAATTTGAGAAAAAAGGAAGGGTAAAACGAACTTTTACTTTTTTTGATTTTTTAATAGAAGGGTAAGATGGTCATTTCATTGATTTTCGGCCAATTTGATGGTTGACATTTTGGTCAACAAAATTCTGGGTCATTTCTGCACTTTCAGATTTTACAAGGTCATTTCTGCACTTTCGACCAAAACATAGGGTTAAAAACACACTTTTCTCTTTAGTGTATGGTGTTTAACTATCTTTATTTGATGTGTATATTTACAATTTATTTTGATGTTTACCTATAATCTAGTGTATTTTTATTTAATATTTAACTATTTTAATTTGATATAAATTTAAGTATTTTTATTGATATTTAATTAATTTAATTTGGAGATAGGATCTCAACTACACTCCTATCATCCACAAATACTCTATAAACCGTTTCATTTCCAATTTTAGTGATGATGACCATTGGGTCATTATGAGGTGAAGCGTTGGGAACTGCATCCTCTTCG
This sequence comes from Rubia balearica, assembly GCA_032355405.1. Classification (NCBI taxonomy): domain Eukaryota; kingdom Viridiplantae; phylum Streptophyta; class Magnoliopsida; order Gentianales; family Rubiaceae; genus Rubia; species Rubia balearica. Next base: position 5,959 of record JAULKJ010312184.1, on the reverse strand, counting down.
CTAAATGTGATTGTCTAGTCCGAACGAAACCTTTTGTCAGCAGGCTCCTGTGGTGGCGAATACATAGTCTTGACTTTCCAAGCATTATTGGACAACAACTCAGTTGACCCATGTATGGACAAGATTACTCTTTCTGGAGTTTCGGTCGCTACGTCTTCATCATTATCCACCGCTGCTATCATCTTTTGATTTCTACTCTGTGTGTTCGTTAAACCCTGGTTTTTTGCCATGGAGCTCCCTCCCTTGTTGGCTTTGTTGTAACGGCTTCCCCCATCTTCTTTCTTGTATTGACTCAGATAGCCATTTCTCAGGTTCCCTTCTATCTGCCTCCTCAGATCTCTACAATACTTGATGTCATGGCCATGATCTTTATGGAAGGCACAATAGTATTCCTTAGATATTTTGTCAAGGGGTGCTATCATCGGTGCCGGTTTGTGGAATAATTCCATGTGTACTTGCCATATTTCCTTTCTTGACTTTGTCAGGGATGTATCTTGGTATGATGTGACCTGCATCCCTGATCGTCTTCCCTTGAAAGTGATGGTTCCTTTTCCTTTATTTATTAATCCCCTCTGTTTATATTCTGTTATTCTTTTCTCACCTAGCTCTCGCTCTATCTTGCGGTTATTTGCATCCTACATTCTCACATATTGCTCGATCATTTTTTTTCAAATCTCTTGGGTTTTTGGGCATACTTCTCGTGAGTTCCTTATAGAATTCTCCTGATCGCATGCCCCTGTAAATGCACCCAAGGAAGATTGGAATGACAAACCTCAAACTTGCAAACATTTGGTGACGAACCGATTATGATATTCTGCGAGTCTCTCATCACTTCGCTGAGCTATGTTGTTTAGGTCTACGATTGTTTTGGTGAACCTCTGTTTCTGATAGAAGCGGCCCAAAAAACAATCTAACAACTATGCCCAAGACCTAATGCTTCCTTTTGGCAAGTCTTCGTACCATGTGATTGCTATTCTCAATAAGGAGATAGGGAAAACCTTGCATTTTATTTCTGCATCATGAAATCTCACGTTGTTGTGATATGAATGCAGGCTCCATCATAGATCTAAATGTGCAAAGGAAGCTTGAAATATTTTGGCATCTTAAAATCTCGAAAATGTGGTGCCAATGGTGATTTATCTGCATCATCATCTTATATGTCCATTTTATATGGTGATTTTGGGATTTTTTTGTACTCATTTTGGTAAAATTTTATGCTCTATGTATGTCATTTTACCTTGAAATTCTCTAAGATGAGTTAAGAGCGACTTTGCACTTTTATTACTTGTCTAGAGAATTTAAATCTAATAATTTATTCTTTGTTATTTTGGTTATTTTTCAAATCAGACAGACGAAAAAGGTTAATTGCACCATTTTAACTCGAACAATGAGAGTATATAAAACACATACATACAAATTACAATTAATCATCCTTGAATTTTAAAACGTACAAAGTTATTAGTTGTGAATAATACTAAGGTTTTATCATTGAATTTCATCCACTTATTATTTTTTAAAATTGTTGGATTCTATATTTTAATGAACTAAACTTTCATTATATGTTGGTATTTTTTTTAGTGAATTCATTAAATTGGTGTGTAAATATGTAATGTGTTAGGTCCTGTCCAGTTCAGCTTATTTCATCTCCAATAATCTCAACTCAACATTTTTCATATCTTATCAACCCTTCTCAACTCTTCTCAACTCTTCTCAAACAATTTCAACTCCAATTAACTCAACTCAACTCTTCTCAACTCTTCTCAGCCCTTCTCAACTCCTCTTAACTCTTCTCAACTCAGCTCTAATAATTTCAGATTGTTTACTTTCAACTCCATTCAAATATTTTTAATTTAGAAAATTCTTTAATCTATTTTGAATCAGAAACTTATAGTAAATGTTGTTCATATTTGAATGTATAAATTATTATAATTCATATTACTTGAAACACTATAACACTGGGGTTCGAATTCTGTGATTACATAATAATATTTATATTATGTATTAAATTTTAAATAAATTATTTAATTCACATGCTATTATTTATATCATGATTTATTATTAATTATTATTTAATTAGTATATAAATATGTAATATAATTAAATAACTAAATTGATTATATTTAACATATTTACAATTAACATATTTACAAATTAACATATTTACAAATTGAAATAATCTTGCCAAAAATGAAAAGTGTGCCATTTAAAAAAATATCCCAATAAGGTAAGGATGCTACAAATAGAGAAATGAAAAGAGTATTATATTTTTAATTATTATATTTTTAAATATCATGAAATTTTGAAATCTTAATTCAAAAATTATTTAATTAATTCTCCTTCAGGTGTTTAAATTTTACTTATGAATTTTACAAGGATTGAATACGGTAAAAAGTACAATGAAAAAAATAGATAATTATTATAGATAAATTATATCTAAATTATTAATTAGTGTTGTACAGTATGGAAGTATACATCTTCTGCATAGTAGTACCAATATTGTATTCGTTTACATTCATACTACCAAAACTAATGTGTGTAGAACATCTATAATATTAGAAGGGTGTATGTTATAGGTTGAATTATTTTATGCTTATGTATTTGGAGTTATTTGGTTTTAAAAACTTTCTTCTCCAACCCTAAATTTGTAATTTCGCATTTCTTATTTCCTACAAACATTTAATAAATAATTTTAATATATTTGCGACCTAAATTTGGAGTTTCGCATTCCTTATTTCCTACAAACATTTCATAAATAATTATAATATGTTTCACATAATCGTCATACTCCCTCCATCCCAGGCTATTTTGTATAAAATCTTTATTTTAGTCAAAGATGTTGAACTTTGACCACATATATGAATAGGTGTATATATGAACAATAATTTTATCATATGAGATATGGTTAGATTCGTCATAACACTTAGTTTCTAAATATAATTTTTTTGTGTGCCGGTTATTGTCCATAACTAAACATATTTACAGTCAAACATGTTTATTGGTGATCGTTAAAAATTCTGTGTAGAACAGGCTGGGACAGATGGAATATTATTAATAATTGAATACATTATATTTGTGATATATATTTCAATTCACTTCAAACTTGATAACGGTAGGGTTTGAATTCTATAATTACATCATATATTAAATTTTTAACTAAATGATTTAATTCACATGCACTATTATTTAATTATAATTATTTATTAATATGTAATATAATTTAACTGTTATCTTCTCTTAATTGTTTTTGTTCAATTAAGTTTCATTCAGTTCAGTTTGACTCAGTTTGTTTCAGTTTAATTTAGTCATGTTCGGCTAGACTAAGTCCGCTTCAATTTGCTGCAGTTCAGTTTAGCTAGTGTGCTTCATTTCACTTCACCTATATTTAGCTGGGTTTATTTTGAGGCAGTTCAATTCATTTTTATTCAATTCAGTTCAATTTAGTTTGATTTGGTTCGGTTCAGTTTTTTCATTTCAGTTTAGTTAAATTCAGTCAATTTGATTCATTTCAATTCAATTTCACTCAATTAGTTCAATTCAACTATTCTCACCTCAACTCAACTTCAATCACCTCTTCTCATCTCTTCTCCCCATTTCTCAACTTCAACAAATTCAGTTCTTCAATAAATTCAGTTCAACTAACTCATCTCCCATTCAGCTCTGGACATGCCTGACTCTTACGCTACAAGCAACACAGAAAGGCTAATGGACGATGAGGCTAGTATACCTTTTTTGAAATCATTTCCGTCGACAGTGACGTGGTGGCAGGGGAACTGGCGACGAGGAGCGTGATGCTCCGATCTGCAAAGTGTTCTGGTCAAGGGAGGTGATAGTGGTGGCATCGCTCTTGGCAGCGATGGCGTTGGTCTTGGCATCTGTGTCATCGGTCTTGGCATCGATGACATCATTGTTGGCAGCGGTGGCATCGCTATCAGCATCGGTGGCTTCGATCTTGGCACAATGGTGGCGTCGATCTTGGCTGATTAGCCCCTTAAGTGTGTATTTAGAAAGTTTATATATTAAATTCATCATTAAAATTATATTTTAAACATTATATATGGAAGTATTTCATTAGTGTTCATACATGGAAAGTCAAGTAAGAGTTGATCGTTCATTAGTTAAGGTCGTACATTTTCGTTAGTGTTTATATATGGAAAGTCAAGTAAGAGTTCATCTATAATTAGTTAAAATCAAACCATTTCATCACTGTTCATATATGGAAAGTCAAGTAACAGTTCACCGTTCATTAGTTAAGTAAGGATTGATCATTGATTAGTTAAGTTATAACCATTTCATTAATGTTTATGTATGGAATGTCAAGTAACGGTTGTTCGTTGATTCATCAAGGTCCAACATTTTCGTTAGTGTTTATGTATGTAAAATCAAATAAGGTTTGACCATTTATTAATTAAGGTCAAGCCTTAGTTATTAATGTTTATTTATATAAGTCAAGTAAGGGTTGACCATTGATTTGTTAACTTATAACCATTTCAATACCGTTTATGTATAGAAAGTCAAATAAGCGCTGAATATTATTTATTTTAGGTTTCACCTTAGCTATTAGTTTTTATGTATGAAAGGTCAAGTAGGGGTTGACCATGGATTAGTTAAACTCAAACAATTTCATTTGTGTTAATACATGGAAAGTCTAATAAGGGTTGACCGTTGATCAGTTCAAGTCAAACCATTTTATTAATGTTTATATATGGAAATTCAATTAATCATTAACAGTTGACTAGTTAAAGTCAAATCATTCTATTAGTACTTATATATGAAAAGTAAAGAATTAACTGTTTAGTAGTCAATCTTTTTCATAAGGTCAATTAACGGTTTAACTATGATTGATTAAGGTCAAATTTTAATTATTTGTATTTATCTATAGAAAGTTAAGTCATAATCTATATATGTACACATCTTACTAAAAAGAGCAACTTTTAGACGACACATTTGCCACGTGTCACCCTTGCAATTAGCCACGTGTCAAATGAAATAAAATTTTAAAATTTATTAGATTAGGAGTATACTCATAGGGTTTGGTTTAATTTTTGGGCCACATTTATATTGGGGTGAAAACTAAACTTTTACTTTTATATTTAAGGGTGAAATTTAAAATTTATATTAAATAAAAATATAAAAATACAATTCTTCTTTAAAATTTTGTTAATATAAAATATACTAATCATACCACCACGACAATATTCACATGACTATATCAGAATTCGGAATTTGTTAATTTTTGTACTCCCTCCGTCCCAGTTCAACCTGCACATTTTTTGTCAACTTTCTCAGGCCATGTTTGACCATTAATAACTTTAATTACGGATATTAATAATACATTAAAAATTAATATTTAGAAACTACGTCGATATAGTAGTCTAACAATATATCACATGATGATATTAGAGCTTATATACTAATTAAAATTTATGGCTAAATATGATTTGAGAAAGTTGATCAAAAAGTGTGCAGATTGAACTGGGACAAAGGGAGTGTACGAATCTAAAAACCTAATTCCTGTTTTTGGGTAAGATAAAGTAGAAAAACCTAATTCCTGTATTTGGGTCAGATAAAGTAACAAACTAGAAGATATGGTACAGGTACCAAAATATTCTGAAGACTTCAATTCAACATTTTTTTGTCTATATCTTTTTTACGGTTGTTTATCGTTTTTGTCAAATCAGAAGCAAATTGTGCAAAGCTTCTAATTCTCCAAATTGTGCCAACTGAAAAATCATAGCACATAAAAAAAGGTTAAACGGTCAAATTAATAATCAAATTCAAAATGTCAAACTAAAAATCATGAAACATCAACTACAAATATCAAAATATCAACAAAAATCATAAAATATCAATTTAAATACTCCCTCCGTTTCTTTAACATTGGTACCGTTTGACCACTAGTTTTTCCGTGCAATGTTTGACCATCGATAATTTTTGTTATATATAATAATAGACATCATGT
>JAULKJ010312174.1:0-10896 GCA_032355405.1 Rubia balearica | reverse complement strand
CATGTGATATTTTTCACATTTATAAATTTATATATTTTTACAATACAAACAACATTAACTTTATTGATGAATAGTGATGTAACTTGTAAGACACTAAAAAAGAGACGGAGGGAGTACGGTTTTTATGTATGCTAGATTACCATACATAATTATGTACAACATTACCAATGTAAAATTGTTTTAATTTTAGTGTATTTTCCCTTTTAAATTTAAATATAAATTCTTATTTTAGTTTAACTAAATGTTAGACGAGTCATTTTTAATTGACGTAACTAATAGACTGATTTGATGTTTATTTTTATTTATTTAAATGGTGTTTATATAATTTTAAAAACTCTTAAATTGTATTATAATGTTTAATAATTATAATTTAATTATAAAAGTTATTGAAATGAAGTTTTTTTTATAATTGATCTAACCGTTAGTCAGGTCTAATAGTATACTTTCTCAAACTTAAAAACACCATAATTTTTAACTATATGACCCTGGGTGTCAATTTATTTATTATGGTACACACATAACATAAATAACTCATATTTAAAATTGTTTAAATCTCACTTGATAATGGAATTGTTATATAAAAGGGATTTTATTCCTTATATGCTTTATCGATTGTTACAATAATTTCAACGATCTTCTGAATATTATTATATTGATTTTTTTCAAATAATAAATAGGCAAAGTTTTTGAAAGACCGTCTTTCCATTAACTTATAGAAAAATCGTCTTTCCATAGACTTATAGAAAGACATGATTTAATATAAATAATAAAATGTAAAAGGTCTTGGTTGCAATATTAAAATTTTATTATGCTACGTGCAGTAGTTATAAGTTTATAACTCGATTAATGCAATTTAAAAAATTTATCTTGATTTCTTATATGAAAAGACCGTCTTTAAACAAATTGACTCTTTCTGATTTTATAAATTTATTCTAACCATTTGCAATCCATACATTTCATTCACAATATTTTTAACAAGCAGAACTTAATGTTGTTCATTAATATTACCTTTTAACAATGCCCTAACTTATTAAATATTCACAAGTTCTTATAGGTCATTTTACTATAATGTTAATTTAATAAAATGCTATGCGTACGTAAGATATTTTAGCGTAGTTCACTAATTACATGACTAATGAGGCAAATCACCCAATCATATCAACTAATTAGAAATCATACTATAATGGGGGTGCCTGTCTGTCCGTGTGTTTCAATTCAATTTGGATGTAGCTAGCTACAAGTTTATTTTATTAGGATAACAATTTCAGGGACCTCACATTCGAACTTGCTAGCATAATTAATGGCCGGACTAAGTATTCAAAACGTTGTAATAAAAACTACCGACACATAAAATATTCACAAGTGTTTAAAAATTAGTTTACTATACATGTAGATTTAATAAACCACTATGTATAAAGAACTCAAATAATCATATCAGCTTTAATAAGCAAAATTATAGGTCGAGCTATCACACATAGGGATGATCATGGGTCGGGTTTGGGTCAGGTCTAATAAGACCCGACCCGACCCTAAGAAAATTTAGTTAGACCCAAATTCGAAATGGGTCTAAACGGGTCCTAAATGGGTCTAATATTCTATTTTGTTTTCTTCACTAAATAAAATATATACTATCTTAAATGCAAATAATTGAACTTCAATTGTACAATACATATTATTTGTTGAATTTGAAATAACAAAATATAACAAAATTATTGGAGTATTAAAACTATTTTTTCAAGATAACAAAATATACAATACATATTATTTGTTGAATTTGAAATAAAAACACAAAGAGAATATGAAGGTAATTTAGAAATTTTGGTAAAATTATGTATATTTAGGCTTATATGGGTCTGCGGGTTGGCTTGGGGTGGGATATGGATCTTATTATTTTATATCCGGACCCGTATCTAAAAATATAGATTCATACCCGGACCCCGATCAGTTTAATATTTTTGGACACATACCCGATCCAATGGGTCTAGACCCTGTGGATTTGGGTCGGGTTCTAGACCCATGGTCATCCCAAATCACATAGGGCCACACCTAGATAACGGAACGTGTATCATATATCAGGTACTTTTAATAAAAACATAATGGGAAGGGTTCTATTAACACCCTTATTTGTACACCTACTTTAACACCAAATCTCAATCATCCATCTAACATAATCTCATGGTTGAGATTAATTTACTGAAAATAGATTTAATGAATGAGTGAGATTATGTTAGATTGAATGGTTGGGATTTGGTGTTAAAATAGGTGTAAAAATAAGGGTGTTAATAGAACTCTTCCCACACACACACACACACACACACACACACACATATATATATATATATATTCATTGCAACGAGATTCCTATAACTTTTGAAAAACTTTTAAAATGTATTGCAATGCATAAATAATTATAATTTGACCCAAAAAGTTTTTGAAATGATATTTTCCATGTTTGATCTAACAATTAGTCAGTCTAACAAGAGACTTTCTCATATACTGTAGTATATAATAGTGGAAGAAACTAAAAATATCTCTATAACAATATTAATACTTATAGTAGTTAAATTTGATATTTAGAAAATAAATCATGTAGGGAATCCAATAATATCTCACATGATGATATTGTTGTCTATATATTAGTTGAAATTTATGGTCAAACTTATTTTGAGAAAGTTGACAAAAAAATACAGATTCATGTGGGACGGAAGAAGTAGATGACATTTAAAAAGGAAGAAGTAGATGCAAAGAATCTAACAATATTTCATATGATGATATTAATGTCTATATATTAGTTGAAATTTATGGTTAAACGTGTAGAAAAACGAAAGAGTATAGATTGGGACGGAAGTAGTAAAAGATGTTCAAAAAGGACGGAAGAAGCAGAAAAATATGCTTTTACTTTAATGGTTTGATTTAAGAAATTAGGTTTCACAAATAAGTTATATACTCCGTATACTAAAAAAAAGGTAGGAGAAAGTGTTATTTTTGGAATTAGTTTTAGAAGTTAAGGTTGTTAATTTAGTAATTTAGGCAAACAATTCCGATTCAAAATCCTGCCTTAAAATTAGAAAGAGGATTAACTTGATTTTCCTAAAATATACAAAATATTAAGAAACCTAACCCTATATCATAAACCAACAATGTCAGAAAAGAGAGAAACGATGGAGAAACATATAATGGCGGGAGAGAAATCACTATCGTGGAAGAAAGTCAAGAGGCTGGGCAATGGATCTTTCGGAACAGTCTATTTCGCAAACAGCCCTACACTCTCTTCTTTCGCCGCCGTAAAATCTGCAGATTGGCGCGATTGTTGGTTCTTACAGAGAGAATGTCGGTTCCTGCAGGAGCTCCGAGGCAACCCTTTCGTAGTCGAGTGTTTCGCGGCCGACATCAGTCAAGAAGGAGGAGAGTGGTATTACAATGTGCTAATTGAGCACGCGCCGGGCGGAACCCTGGACGACATCATCCGAGGTTATCAGATACAAATCATGCCCGAACCTCTCGTGGCATATTATTCCTATCTGTTGCTTCGAGGGCTGTCTGAGATTCACAGGAAGGGCATTGTCCACTGCGACATCAAGCCTTCTAACATTCTCGTCTTCAAGAACCGACACGGCCGGGATCACCTTAAGCTAGCTGATTTTGGGCTGGCTAAGTACGAGCGGGAGAATGACACGGGGGAGTTCCGGGGGACGTTGGATTACGCGTCCCCGGAATCTCTAAAACATGGATCCAGCTCCAAGGCGGCGGATGTGTGGTCGTTTGGAATGACTGTTCTTGAGATGATGTCGGGCGGGAGGCCGATTTGGGGCAAGAGCATCAAATCAGCGGAGCTGATGGATTTGATTTTCATGCGAGGGGCGCCTGAGATACCCGATCATGCATCGAAACATGGGAACGATTTCTTGAACAAGTGTTTGAGCTGGAACGCCAAGTGTAGGTGGAGTGCAGAAAGGCTTTCGAAGCATCCTTTCATTAGTGAAAATGTCGAGGGAATTAGGTTTAAATCGAGAGATGTGGTTAACCACAAGCACCCTTTCGGTTCTTGGATCAGTACGCGGGGTTTGTTTTCAACTTCTGGTGTGATACATCGTCCTGTTCGTTCTGAATATGAATTGATTTCGAAATCTGGGATTGATCGAGAAGATCAGAAGAGAAAAGGAGAAAAATCATGGCGGTGCAGTTCCCGCCAAAATGCTAACATACCCGTGAGTGTCTACTGCAGCTTCTTCCTTAGGCGGCCCTAGTGTCGGTAGTTTGACTGTTTTTAGATTGTTGGAAAAGCATTTATTGAATGTTGATGTATGATTATAAATAACGCAACTAGGAATGACAATGGGATGGAGTGAATACGGATTATGTTAGCTCTATATGTATGTCCATCTAAAATTTTCATATCCGTACCCGCTCCATCACCCATGACGAGTACAATATTAAAATTCATCCCCACCCTATTAGGCATTATCTAAAATTCACCCCCGCCCCATCACCCACTTGGGTCTTCATACACACTTCAAATCCATTTTACTCACCCTATTTATATCTCCAAAAAAATACATAAATTTCAATTTAAAATTACTAATTTTAATATCAAAAGTTTAATAATATTTACATGAAAATATTATAAGCAAAATATGTGCATTATGGATAAATAATACTCCTAGTTTATTATATAATAAATTAGTGTGTACATAGTGGGTACAGTGGAGAGGGGCAGGGTAGGGCGGGTATGACTTATATCCATTCCCGACCCATTACCCATGAGGGGTATCAATTTTCATACTTATACCCATCCCACCCCCAAAAAAATTACATCCATAACGCTCTATTGGGGTGGATGCGGGTTGATATCCACCAAAAATTGACCCACTGCCATCCCTAAACGCAGATGGACTCGGAATACATTTAGAAATTCATGAAATAACGCAGCTGGTCTGCGAAATTCAAGTAATTATGTGGGTTGGATAGAATTTCTAACTGATTTTGGTGGTATGATGCATCTATAATACGTTGAGTCGCACTGTCAATTCCTTAGTCGTGATAAGTAAGGAAGAGCCTCCTGAATATTTCGAAGGAAAAATGCTCTGATGATAAAATCAGACAAAGTGTTTGAGTGTGAATAGTGCAAATAGGTTATACTTGTATACATGTCGGCCATATGTGATGTGACCATTTAGAGTTAGTATTCCGTTTTTTTGTGAAACAAATAATATTAGGATTTGATTAGAATTAGAATAGTCTTTGCGTGATGGGCCAAACAATCCCATCGAACAAAGGTTCATCTATTAATAACATACTTGGAATCAAACCCAACATCTATAGAGTTTTGAGTTCAGGTATCATCAGGTACACTTCAGCATTTAAGTTAATGGTTTTTTATAGTTAAATAAGAGGGCTCTTGTTCAACTCTCAACAAATTGGTGTTAGCGAAACTTTGATCGGACTCACACACCTAATTTCCAGCCCTCAACTCACATGTCATACTATCAACTAAATACGTATTAACTCATTCCAATGAAATTTGTAACTGATGTTACGATTTCAAAACTTCCTATGAAGGTGGTTACAGAAAAATATATGAAACCACCTTCTAAAGGGACCATCCAATTTACGGAGACAATTTTGAAATAAGTGTGCGCCTTCTAAATGGCACTTTCGTAAATTAATCCTACACTTGTGAATTTAACTTTTGAAAATTTGAGTGTGAATTTTTCTTTTTAAGTTGGTTAAAATTGAAAGAAATGCAGAAAAAGAAAGCAATTTACAAATGGAAAAATCTAAGTACAGGTAGAAAATGCTAAATGCAGGTAAATTTAATGAAAGATTTACTCCCTATGTTTTTCTATTTATGGCACCATAGGTTTATGTGCTTGGATTTAGGTGAAGATATGAATGGATGAAATTGAATGTAGAAAGTAAAAAGTAGAATGAATGGATGAAATTGAAAGAATTTTTCCAAAAAAAAAATGAAAAGTGTGACATTAAAAAAAAATTACAATGAAGTATGTGTACCACAAATAGAGAAGCAGGTGGATTACATTTATTAATGAAATTAAAAACTCATTTGTCACTATACTAGTTTGGACATAAGTTTGGACATAAATGATGTAATGTTGAGATAGAATGACATCACAACACTAAAATTAAAGTGTTCGTATACATAATTATACTAGACACAAAATTCAGTAGACATGTTACGAACATTTAGAATTTTGAGATGTTTAGCAAACCGCAATCCTCCTGGAAGCATGGCTAGAGATGGATACTCCCATATCCATAGTTCATAAAGATTAGGCATCGAACTTTCATCCACCTTCCAATATTCTATATTGGGTAATCCACGAAGAAAAAGAAAGCTAAGTTTAGGAAAACCTAGTTCATGACAAATCAAATATTGCCCCATATAAGAATCATTTTTCAACCAGAGGTGTTCTAAATGTGGAATCAGGCCCAGTGTTTCCATTGGATCTTCCTCCATATGATTGTTTTCTAAGATTAACTGTGTCTGACCCTGTAGGAACCGAAGTTCATAACACGGGATTTTGACTAACTTGGCATTTAGAGTTAAGGAACAGAGGCGTCCACCCTTGAAAAAGTTTGCTAACAGGTCATAGCCTTTTTATGAAGCATTGAAATCACAATCATAAATTTCAAGGTCGATGAGCTGGAGATTTTGACCATGCCCCTGGATGTAATCCATCAAGAACAAAAGTCACCAATTCCAGTCACCTTGCATTTCAAATTTTGAATATTCACCAATTCTATAAGATCTGCAATTTCATCTGCCTCACTGTCCAGTCCATAAATTATATCCAACTCTCTCAGACCTTGTAACCGTAGCTTTTCTCCCTCATTTGTATGATGTCGTTGCCTACCCAAATGTACGAATCTTAATCGCTTCATCTTCCAGAGAATATTTGGGATTTTGACTTCTTCTCTGAGCATTAAAATAAGTGTATGTAGGAAGGGCAAGTCAGCTATAGATGCTGGCAATTCATCCAGCCGGCAATATATGAGAGAGAAGCTCCTAAGGTGAATCAAATTCTGCAATTCCATGGGACACATCTTTCCAAAGCCAAAACCATAGAAACGTAGCACCCTCAACCTCCTGAAATTACGCATCGCTTTATCCAGTGGCCAAATCATTACCTTGTCAGGATCGACAAAAGATGGATTGACGCAAAAGAGTGATCGAGTATGTATCCCGTCATGTTCATTAAAACTCTCAACCATAGCAGCAATATTCGCCTCATTTTCAATGTCCATCACCAACCTCTGAACTCCACTAATACTATTATTCACAGAAGAAAAATAAGATGAATCATCAACGACTTTGAGAAATTCTTGCTCTCGACACTTCTCCAAACAAAAGTCTCTCATCACGTCATGGAGGGAACACCGGCGAAACTTTGGAGTTCGGGAGACTTGGTTCACCTCCAATTGAACCTGAACCATACACCTATGACCTAATTCATTCAAGTACCTTTCCGCAGCATCAGTTAAAATTTCTCCCTCTCTCAGGCCGTTTGACAAAATAAAGCCTTCTGCAATCCACAGCGGATATAAGCCCACTGTATAAATTGTCTCATCTTCACCGAAAATTCCCAAATAAAGGAAACATGGTTTCAAATGGTTGGGCAAATCATTGTAACTCAGAGACAAAACTTGGTTTAGTGATCCTGCGGTCAACCCCTCATCCTCTTCCATGTTGTTTAGGATCGAACTTACATCTTTGTTAACCATTTCCCAACTTTCTAACGAACTCTTATCCTTAAGAATTCCACCCAGCAAACAAATGGCTAATGGTAGACCTCCACACTTGGATACTAATTTTTTCCCAACCTTCTCAAAACGTGGGGCGATCTTGAAATCTGAAATTAAATGTCCACATTTATCATAATTTTACTCAAGTTCTAACTATGTATAGATAATTTATATCTAAATATAGCTATTAAAAGTTTTAATTAAGGGCTAAATTAGTAACATCTAAATATGGTATAATTGTTTTTCTATTATTATACAAAAATTCTTAATATTATGAAATATTACATGTATATTTTTTTTACATTTCCCACTTAAATAATTCAATTCTCTTTCACTTTTAAAATAAATTAAGATCATAAATTGCAGTTCCAACATTTACAACTAACATAAAGTCTTGTTTTAAACTAACTGTTAGTTGGGGTCATTTTATATTTGATATAACTAATTGAGTGATTTGATACTCCCTTCCTTCCACTAAAAGTGGCACCATAGGTTTAGGTATTTGAATTTAGGTTAAGAAAATGAGTGGATGAAAATGAATGTAGAAAGTAAAATGTAGCTAGAATGAGTGGATGAAATTGAAGGAATTTTGCCAAAAATAGAAAGTGTGGCATTTTAAAAAAATCCCATTATAGAAAGTATGATACAATTAGTGGAACGGGGGAGTATTATTTTTATTTATTGCAAAGAGTTTCATATATTTTGAATTTTTTAAAATATATTGTGATGTACAAATAATTGTAATTTGACCCTAACAGTTATCGAAACAAGGTTTTCATGACTGGTCTAACCATTAATCGATCTAATAGGAAACTTTGTCCATGGCTATATTTGACAATTTACATTAATTATTTTTTAGTAGCTTATCTTTGATAGACAAAGTCTTGGGAAACACTGTCTTTCCACAGGTTTATGGAAAGACGGGATTTAATTTGAATAATAAAAGGTAAAATATTTTAGTTGCAACATTAAAAAATTATTATGCAACATGTACTAGCTATAAAGTTTATAACCCGATTCATGCAGCCTAAAAGTTTTATCTTCATTTCTTCTAATTTACACTTTAAACCTTGGTCTTTCCATTACTTATGGAAAGACCGTCTTTCAAGAGACGGACTCTAAACTTTGACCATATATTTGAATAGATAAATAAATAACAATATTAATGTATATTATATTTTTGTATTCGTCATAACAAATAGTTTTTAAATATCAATTTTACATTTGTCGTTATTATACGCAGGTAAACATATTAACGGTCAAACATATTTTTTGAACAACCTGATAACGATTATTGTACAAATCAATTTGGGACAGAGGGAGTAGATCTAATCCAAATTTATTGTGATATTAAAATTTGGCAAATAATATCGCATATAGAGATACAGTGATAATTCTATCCTTAATACCTACTATTCATGTGTCTGAGAATCCACAGTTTGTCCCCCACCCCTTTTTTATTTCTTATTCTTTTTTAGCCCCTCTCTATTTGTCATTTATGCGTGGACCCCTAGATTGTTGGAGGGACATTATCACACCCTCTGCAAATTTTGGATCATTTTGTTCAACCAAATCTTGTTTTTTTCCTTCTAATTATTTCTTGCTTACGTTTGTTTAAATTTTGAGTCCGTCAAGACGGTCTTTCCATGACTGGTGTAAAGTGCAGATTAGAAGAAATGAAGATTAAATTTTCGACTTGCATGAATCGCGTTATAAACTTTATAATTACTACATGCTGCATAATAAATTT
This sequence comes from Rubia balearica, assembly GCA_032355405.1. Taxonomy (NCBI): domain Eukaryota; kingdom Viridiplantae; phylum Streptophyta; class Magnoliopsida; order Gentianales; family Rubiaceae; genus Rubia; species Rubia balearica. Next base: position 1,382 of record JAULKJ010312174.1, on the reverse strand, counting down.
TAATATTGCAACTAAGACCGTTTACCTTTATTGTTCTAATTAAACCCCGTCTCTCCATAAACATATGGAAAGACGGTTTTTCCCAAAATTTTGGCTTAAATTTTTCTTTGATCATCTCAATTTGTGTTTTGAACATATGGGGAGGGATTAATTCCCTAAATAAACAAAGTATTGCATATCCGCGACCCTTTACATCTTCCATTTGTATTGCAATTTTCCCATATCCCTCCCGACCCTTTAGTCGACACTATTGTTGCCGTTTCAGGCTGGGGAACAATTTAATGAAGGGTTGGGGTTTTTTGGGTTTCAAGTTGTGTCTGGCGGGATGGAAGGTCATGACTTCGAGTAATATTGCAGATAGGCAGGTTTTGAAAAGCCGACTCTTAGAGTTTATATTTGAAATGCTAACTCTAAGAATTCAAAATTTTAAAAAATGATGTTGCCCGAGGGTTGGTAGTTTTGACCCGCAGATTGGGTCGGGTCAGTTGTTCTGACCTAAATTGACCCAAAATTTAGGGTTAAATGGGTTGGGTCAGGTGACCCAAATTCACCCAGATCATAATAAATTTTTTATAATTTATTCAATAAAATGAATATTTTTAAATATATTAATATTAAATTATAAATAAAGATAAAATTTTGGGAAAACCCGTCTTTCCATAAACTTATGGAAATAAAAGATAACAGGTCTTAGTTGCAATATTAAAGTTTTATTATGAAACATGTAGTAATAAACTTTATAACCCGGTTCATGCAACCCAAAAATTTTATCTTGATTTCTTCTGATTTACACTTTAAACCTTGGTTTTCCATGACTTATAGAAAGACCGTCTTTCAAGAGACGGGCTCATAAATAAAATGATATTTTTTCATATATTTTTTTATGAAAATACTACTCCCTCCATCCCAACTTAAATTACCCCTCAATCATTGCACATCGTTCGAGACACATGTTTGGCCGTTAATATGTTTAACTACGTATAATAACGGCAAATAAAAAGTTATCTTTTAGAAATTACTTGTTGCAACGAATTCAACAATATCACATATGATAATATTATTTCTTATATATCTATTCAAACATGCAGTCAAATTTTGATAAAGAATAGTGACATAAAGTAAGTGAGTAATTTAATCAGAGACAGGGGGAGTACAACAAGAATGGCACTCAATAATGGTCAGTTTGGGTGAAAGTCTGACCCGACCCATTTTGAGTCGGCCCAACTAATTCAAATGGAATATTGACCCAATTCAACTTAAATAGACTGGATCAAAACGGATCATGTCGAATCGGACAGTTTGAACACTCCTAAATTCACACCTAAAGTCGAGATTTGAGATGCCTGCTCTAAGTCTGGATTTAGATCACGATATCTCAGAAC
>JAULKJ010312163.1:0-10896 GCA_032355405.1 Rubia balearica | reverse complement strand
ATCCACCTCGAGGCTGGGAGTTGTTTTGAACACCAAATCCGAAAGGATTTTGAGCTTGTTGCCTTGAATTTGTTTGCCGAGATTGATTATCACTTTGAACACCGAACCCGAAGGGATTTGAATTCTGAAACTGGTTTCCCCCAAAAGGACTAGACTTAGAAGGTGTTTGGGCAGCATGACGATATCTACATCGTTCACCATACTGACAGCTGCAAGACATAAGCTGGAAATTAAATTATATATTAAGCTATAAGTCATACTAGGGGAACTTGTGGGGCAATTCCAAACAAAAAACTGATATTCTTGAGAAACTGCCAAGAGGTACGCATGCAGAAAATTATTAGAAAAACCAAATGATGCCAATACACTAATAGCAACCAATTTTGTCATAACTAACAAGTTGGAAAAAAAACAAAAACCAAAATCATCCTTCAAGACCTGAGAAGGAGGACACAGAAACATCACAGAGCGATGAACATTATTTTAACGTGCATCCGTACTTAATTTTTGTGTTTCGAAGTAAATCTAATACTTTATCTCATTGCTCGATCAGATACAAAAACATATTTTATCGATATAATGATAAATGCATTATTTGCACAACACCCATTTTACTTCAACATTAAGTCCAAACACTTCTAGAGGGTACCATTTTCCCAGGTAGATAAACTCAAAAAGCCACCATCATACACCGAGGCATACAGCTTCATAAGCATTCATAAGCATACACACAAAACTACACCTTTAACCACACTAGCCGGCTACATTGAGAGGCTAAACATTCGAACACCCGGATATCACTACAAACAAAGTCAATCAGCTAACCAAGATATCAAATTTATGGATTAAAATCAGTGCCCACGTTCGATGAATTCATTGAATCAATAAATGAACCAGCAATACGAATCAAAATAAAAATTAAAAGACCCAGGTATCACAACAAACTCATTTAACTAAGCAAGACATCAAATTTATAGATTAAAAACAGTGCCTGCAATCGATGAATTCATTGAAACGATAAATGGACCTGCTGTACCAATGAAAACAGAAACAAGAAATAGAAAAGGCAGAAGGGCCGAAGGGCCGAAGGAAGGGAAAATTTTAACATAAACAAAGGTTCGTCGTACCTCCCTCGCATGAAATTCTTGCAAAGCTCTTATCTGTACAAATGATCAACCAAATATACATAAATAGCAATCCTAAAACCTGAAATTATCAGCAAGGCGGCGACTCGGCGGCGTCCTTCTCAAGAGGGAATCGGCTAGAGAAAAGGGTTCCGATGGAAAAGGCATGACGGAGGGATTAGACTTGGCAATTTCAAAAGGGAATAGGCACGGCGGAGACCCGGTGGAAAATGAGAACTCGGCGGAGACCCGGGAACGACGTGGACGGCGGATGACCCTGGCAGCGCACGGAGGCGGCGTGGGCTTTGCACGGCGGCGACTTCTTCCCGCCAAAGCTTCTCGCACAGCGGCGGAGAACGTCTTCGATTCGCGACGGCTTCAATGGCCACGGCGGACCAGGTCTTCGCACGGCGGAAGACGGCCCTTCTGGCGGAGCAGGTCTTCGACGGCGGACCGGGAGAGGTGGCGGTGGACGAGCAACCTGGGCAAAGAGCAACCGACGGGGGAGCTTCAATTTCTTTTAGAGTTTTTCCCAGATCTGGAATGGGAAAAACTAAGAAGAGAGAAAGGGGGTTAAGTGTTAATTTCTGGAAATTTGAAGGACCAAACATCAATAGCAAAATAGACGGGGGAGGTTACACATTTCCAGTATCAATTGGGACTGCATGGAGCATTTTATGGACTGCAAAGAGCAGCTCCGAAAATGTTCCAGAGAAACTTTCTAGTTTTAAATCATTTCTTATTATATCAGAAAGGAGATAATTTTGAACATGTACTTTCCAGTAGAAGAAGTATTTATCCCATAAAAATATGCAATCAAGAGAAACAATATAAAAGATTTTGTCTAGTGTAGCCCAGATTTTCCAGATTACTTAAAAGTGTGGTGAATACTTTCTGAATTTTCATTGCAAAAGTAACAAACTGAAAGAAGGTTAAAAAACATATCTTCCAAAATGTTGAAGAAAGCAATTAGTCTGTTGATTATTCTCCAATTAAGCACACATATTTTACTTGGAATCCAGCTAGACCATAGGTGCTTGAAAAAGAAACTTTCAATTTTTTAACCCTCAGTAACTCATATGCAGATTTAAGTGTGAAGTTACAACTTTCAGTTGGAGTCCAGATTAGTGAATCTTTATAATCTGGGAACAGTTTATATTTTGTTTCCCTTAGAATGTGCAGTATTCCATCAGGGAAACCTGAGTCTTGGGGATTTATAAGTAAGAATTCAGAAATGGTTAAGTCTGGGTATGGTGTTCACTTTCTTCATTCCATTTAAGGTTTAGTGGCCTCATTTTTGTCCAGTTAGAATACCAGAATGAAGATTCACCATTGCCAATCCGAATGAACGGATTGTTGAGTACTATCTTTGAACTTGTTTTACCCTTTTCTAGGTTCTGGATGTTTTTAGATTATCTAGGATAGATCACATTGTCTTACTCCAAGGTGATTTACCTAATTGTAATTTTTTTCACCAAAGTTTTATTGAGAAACTTTGAGTCATTATGTACAAGTTTTTAAGTTCCCTGTCCATTTTCATTTGTGGGAAAACACAAGTTTGGATATGATTTCCATACTTTTCTTTGTTGCTGTTCTTCAGACATTAGAGTTCTGTAAGAATTTAGCAAAAGTTTTATGTTGTTTATTTATTATCCCTTTTGTTGGATTTAGAACAATAACTGTGTATAAGAATAGTAGCAAGGACATATTTTTATCAATATCAGTCTTCCAGTTTGGGATGGACTTTTGTTGATCCAGGAATTAAGTTTTGTAGTAACTGGTTCTATCAGATAATGGATATGTTTGTTATTTTCAGTAAATACTGTGCAACCCAAGTATTAGGATGGGAGTGATCCATTTAACATTTTGATTTCAATATTAATAAGGATTGCTTCAATTCTGGGATTAGAATGTTTTGAAAGGTAATAGGAAGACTTCTCAAAGTTTATTTTTTGCCTTCTTGTGTTTTGATATATTTTAAGAAAACCTCGTCAGTTTTTTAATGCCATGTTTAGTGTATTTTAGGAAGATTGCAGTCCCATTTATAAAGGATAAATAAACATTTATCATCGATTGTGGCAACTTGTAGAATCCAATGCTTGCATACTGAAATAGAAATCTTATGTTTCTTGTGAAAATTTCAGTCTTGACATTGCAAATTTAGTATATCAAATGTGATAACGAATCAAAATGGTTTATATTGTACGTTTGTAAAATTTCATATATTTTCACATTATGAGAATGTTATTATGCATTCAAAAAATATAAACTTCAATAATAAAAAAACTGAATGGAAAATCGCAGCTCAACTTATTAACCAAAGAGTGGTTGATTAATTAGTTTAAAATATAGCACTACACAACCTAAAATATTGAGTTAGGCTAGCTATAACTTCTAGGAAGACCACCCATTATAGGACCACACAAGTAGATCATTACTCAGCGGAGTTTAAAATTAGGATCATAGATTACTTAATAATTTATACACTAGTGCAAGATATAGGTTATTAACGACAGTTTAATTTATCAATGGATAGCAGTTCAGTATTAATGGCAGTGAAATTTGATAATGGACGATGATTTGTTAATGGACGATAATGTAAAAATGCCATTAACGGTGCGAACGACAGCATTTTTGTGAACAAGTTAGCACCATCATTCATTATATATTTCGATACCATAAAAAATTGTTTTACTGAAGAAAGGCCGGTGGAAGACTACATGCAACAATTTAACAGCTTAAACTGTCAGGTTATATATGGTATCAAGGGCGGTTTTAAATTGTACAAGCAAACAGAATCATTTTTATTTAATGAATCTATGGACTTTTATTTGAACAATATTGGTTTCGAAATGGACATTGTATTCTAAACACAAAAATTATCCAAAATGGGAACACTAGGGATGGAAGTACATCTCAGTCATGTTTCAAATTTCTGATTTCGGTACAACAATCTTAAACTTATTACCTCGAAAATTGGAATCCATGTTCCCCTTTACTTAACATGGTGACTCACGATCACAGTAAACTTGATAGTGAGTCCGTCGACTTGTACACATTTGTCTTGTTCGACCACGTACTGTAACAACACTTCAATGTGTAAATGTGACATTACAATCCCGTCATCAATAAATGAATAAAATTGATTTCATTTTCACAAATTCTTGGGTATGTAATAGAGACATTTTTAGGGAGTACATAGGTACATTGCGACATGTTCCGCGCCTTTGTCCTCATCATCTCTGCCTGTTGAAGATACATGTTTGAAATCTAATATCAAGGTATTTCTCCCGAAAGTAAGTTTCTTTCTTGACCTTCAATTCATTCATCTCCATCTGTAGGGGCTTCCATTTGGCTATTAAAGAAAGCAAAGGTATTCTTTCACTTCCACACAAAAAATTCTCAATTCCTACACACCAACACAACATAATTCAACATTCTAGAGATAAAGACCACGGTTCATATGGAATGGTGTATGAATCAATATATGCCCATGACGATGGCCATATCTTGAAGCTCTAGCCCTTTTTGAACCTTTAGCCGCGACCCCTGGAACCAACCTCACCTTGTACATGTATCTAATTCGAGTAGTTTTAGGTCAAGCCATTTCCGATTGTAGTATTCAAGATGCAATGGGTGGTTTATAGGTATAACACCGTGCTCTTTGACCATTCTAGTGATAAAACACCTGTAAGATAATTCCTTCTTCGTTGTGCCGGCGGTTTTGTTCATGCAGAACAATATTATGAACCCTGGATTCAACAGTTTATTCTCCATAATGTAATAGAAGATAATAAGGCTTCCAATGGTGGGATCGCACATCTCCTTCCAATAGAAGTACATTTATGGAAATTCACTAAAAAATTAACAGTTGTTCAACGGTCAACACCAACAAATCATATTTTTATGGTTACCCAGCCTTGTCACCGTGTATGCTAAAATATGTACACCTCATTTCTAGGGGACACAATGGTTAGGAGTTTGCCTTACTTGGCCAAAATTATCGATGGAATATCTCATAAGGGTCATCTGGGACAATAGGGCTTAAAAAACTAGGGTCAATCGAGTGACACTGTAATACAACATTGATCATGAATATAGTAACAATCACGGTAATTCCATTAACCTTGGTTACCCTATCATTGTCACGGAATTTTCCCAAGCTTGCATAAATTGTATTACTTCGTCTAGGTGGGACTATCCGTCGTAATTAGGTTATACAAATAATAGGTTTGGAAATAATCCAATATGTATCCATACATAAATCAAGTATGGAATTATTAGAATATGACTTGAATCTGAATTCTTTTATGTATTGTATTTGTCATTAGGTAGTTCCAATTCTATTTAGGACTGGGATTAGGATAGTCCTATTCCATTCTTGTTCAGGATTATGTTGTGTGGGAGATCTATGTAAACTCCCATCTTGTTCTAAACTCCCATCTTGTTCTGTTTGTAATGTGTGTGAGATTTGAAGACATCTGTTCTGGTTTGAAAAATCTCCCTTCTGAGTATTTAATTAAATCTGTTTCCATTTTGTGGATGTAGCTAACACAGTTATTAGTGAATCGCATAAAATTATCCGTGTTCTTCTCTAAGTATTTGTTAGTTAACTCCAACTGTCATAACAAACTGCTATCAGAGCCGTAGGTTGATCAGAGACTTCAGTTGCAAAAGGACAATGAAGAAGAAAAAGAAGAAGAAGGAGAAGAAAAAATTTTGAGCTTGGGGTGATTTGTTCGCAAATATGGAGAAGTCTTTTGTTTTGTCGCATATGTGGGAATCACAAGCTGTTGTGTTTGACAAGTTCTTTCCAGGTTAAAATTGTTAAAAGTTTGGTTGCCCCTTCAATTATCTATTTCACAAGGTCTTTCCTGGTGGACTTGTGGAAATCTATTTGTTCTGCTACCAAATCATTTCCATATTGGATTTTTAAAACCGGTGAATTCTTCCTCGACCGGATTTGTTCATATACTCTATTGGTGTTATCTGGGTACCTTTGAGTACATCTGTGTAGCACTTTTCCCGTGCATCTGCTTACATCTGGCACAATTATTGGGCATGTGGTACATCTGGCACAACCATTGTGCATCTGGTAAATTTGGGATCATCACCATGCATCTGGTACAGCTGGCACATTCGTTGTGCCTTTGGTACATTTTGCACAACCATTAGGTTTTTGGTATATCTAGCACAACAGAGTGCATCCGCATCTGGGATATTCGTCCTTCTACATTCAATTTCTTAGAGATTCAATTCAAGCGGAGAGATTGTTATAATTGATTTGAATCTTATTTTATTTATGTTCTGTTTTGGCTTTGAGTCGAGGGGGAATTATTGGAATTTCTCCTCGAAACATCTAGAACAAAGTTAGGCATGTTCCACGGACGTCATATCGTCTACATCTGAGTTTTCTTGACTGAAGGTTTCAGTTTCCAAGGTGAAGGTGGAGTTGTGAATGCTACAAGGGTTCAAATGTGGCTCTAAAAGGTGTAAAACGTGTTGCCTTATATGTTCTACAACGTTCAGCTATGTCAAGTTCTGATGCGGTTGCATCATCTGAAGATCATAAAAGGATTAAGGTGAAAGCTGGTAGTATTGATAATCCTACTAACTGTTTGAACTTGGTAAATGTTTTAAGCTGTTAATTTACCTGAGGGGCATTCTAGGGCAGAGAGAGAATCAGAATACAGTTGGCAAGCTTTTTTGTGTATGGTATCATCCGTTATCTGCCACTACTTATCTGTTTAGTGGGAGAGGATACAAGTCAAGGTGGAGATTGTTAGATTATGACTTGAATCTAAATACTTTTCTGTTTTGATTTGTTATATGTAATTCCAATTCTCTTTAGGCGTAGAATTAGGATAGTCCTATTCCATTACTTTTTAGGAATCTATTATTTGGGAGATCTATATAAACTCTCATCTTGGTTTTTTTGTATCTGGATCTTTTAATAAAATCTTTTTCCATTTTGTGGATGTATCTAACACAATTTTTAGTGAACCACATAAAATTATCACTATTCTTCTTGAATTCTTTGTTAGTTAACTGCACCAGTCATAACAAGAATTATGGTTCAACCTTTTGGTTGCATTGCATTTCCGGCGTACCCATTGAATAACACTATTCTCCTACCTTGTTGAAGAATTTCCAACTAGCTATAGGCAGCGGAAAATGCTCGTGGCCCCTTTATTTTCTAGTGTATCACGTTATAGTCTGACTCCTTGTTTTGATGATTTTCTTAGGTTCCTCTCATGAAAGATTGACCATTGTATCTAGACCACCAAATATAGATGATAAAGGATTAGTTAGCTTGCTTATTGTCCTTGTTTTACCCATCCTTAATGAATATGAACTCATGAAAAAAATGTGACTTGAATGAATAAAATGATAATTGGAGCGACGACATTTCAAGGTTTTGTTACAAAACTCCGGAGGATAATTTTTTTAATACAGGACAGTTTGGAAATCAAGGGAGTTTCCAGGGGATGATGTGGAATCCACCGTGGCATATTCTGATTTCATAACTATCATCGAAATGAAAACGAGGTTATTTTCACAGACCTTTTTCAATTCTTCCTCACCAATCAGTATTGTAACTGTCTAATAGAGTTTAAAATAGAATCAAACAATGTTTGGTGCATTTATAACAGAAGCCTCCCAACTCCTACAAAAAGCATAAAATTTGCCCCTTCTCCAAACCTTATTTTGTTGCATGCTATCAATCTCCAAAAGATCTTCACATTTCTTCATCCACCCTCACAAATTCGTTATGAGAATTCATTAGAAGCAGAAGATGGTGACATCTATCTCCTGCCTCTTCATTTTCTTCTGCCCAAATCCACGATCAAAAACCTCAACCAATTAAAACCCTTGCACCACCACACCCGCCTCATCTCCACCACATGTGTTGGTTCCATCTCGGCCGTTACCGTTGACTCCACTGGCGTCCCATTCTCCAACATATCTCTTTGGGATGAATTCATTGTCTGGAGTGGCAGGGGCCAGGTATTCGATCCATGGAAAGGGCAGTTGAAGGTTGTCAAAAAGATAAGGGTCAGGATGGACTTTGTCGAATTGCAGGCCTCTGTAGAAATGCTTGGACTTGATAAGACAAAGGTAGTTTCACTTACTATTTTTTGTTCATGCATGTTTCATATTTGTTTTTGTTATGTGTAGTTATGGATTGTTGATGAATAATAATGTGTGTTATTTATTTAATTAAATATGATATACAACAAAAAATTAAATCATTATCACATATTGCTTTTTTAGGATTCAACTGCAGACATTTGGTTGATTTTTTAATCACGGTAGTTTGAAAACAACGATTAAGGTAGAAAACACAACCCTTGTGAATCCACAAGAATTTGTCCATGTGATGTGGTTATTAGGGAGATTTCCTCAAATAGGTAATATCTTCCTTTAAATAAATATGTTTTCTATCATTCACCATGTTGTGAGTTGTTTTCGATAACTTTGTGGTTTTCTTTGCCGGCATGAAGTTGTTTGAGATGTCTTTCTCCCATGGTTCCTTCTAGGCCGTACAATGTTCTCTCCTCAATGACATGGAGTATTGGAGGACTTATTGTTTTCCACAAAAATAACCATATATGACTTTAGGTAGACATACCTCCCACTTATCAATACATTTTACGAGTAACTATATACTAGTTTAGGTTTGGGAATTTCAACTAAATCAAACCTTTTAAACTAGTTGAAGTTAAGGTATGTTATAACAACGTTTAGCAATATTAGTATCCAAATCCCAAGTCCTTTAACATTTAGTTACATTTTCTTTGCCTACTTTAATACATTAAACCTTGCTATGTTTTCAAGTTCAGTTACATTTGCTTGGTCTACTTTACTACATTAAAACCTTATTTCTATTTTTTCTTTCTTGCAATCAACATTGTCTTACAATTAATATGTTGCTTTCTAAAACTACTTACATATGTTGGTATACTAAATGGGGATATGAAGTACATTTTATGAAAATATTTCTACTACTAATAGCCACAGTCTCCGACAATGTTTCCAAGTATGAATGTTAACTAGTAATGGAAATATTAGTAGTCAATTGTTCTTCCAAATTTAGAAGTCAAACATTACTCCATTTCATTAAGAACAACTATTTTGAAATGTCATCCGTTCAACGAATTCAGAAAACACACATTGAAGTCCATTCACGATAATGCAAATTTTTGTATTTCTGACCCAAGTTCCGAAATTATAACATATCCTAATGAAATAGGGATACTAGAACCAAAATTATATTCTGAAATCGAAACTCGAATCGGTCGATTTGTATTCCGGTTACAAGATCCCCTATACATTCCGATAAAAAATTTCCTACTCTAGAAGTATATTTCACGCACAATGATTTATCTTATTTTCAAAAATGGAAAAATTAAAAGGTTGTTTAATTAAAAAACAACGTCGTTAAAAAATGCGTGTATATAAATTACAAAGGCGGTAGTCGCCTGCAACAACAGGGTAGGATTCGCGGCGGTGCGAGGGACAGCAGTTTGTAATCATCATTCTAATACTCTTTTCACCACCTTAATAGCCTTTCCTGCACTAGTGTTATTATTGAATGCTACCGACGTTCAATGGAAAATTTCAAAATGACATCCTTCAGCCACTAAAATGGCGGAATGATCTGCCATTGTTTATTATTTTTTGGATGCCGTAAATTGTTTCAAAATGGGAATTCTAAGCGGATTATCATATGATCCATAATTTGGATGTATTGTGTAGTTGTTACTCCAGTTTTGGGAAGGACCTCGAAAGTATAAGTTACGATATCGGGTATATATTCAGTTTTGGATGTGGCAGCAAACAAATACCCTTTCCGATATCGAAAATTAAGCCGGATTTTGTGGCATATTTGATGCTATTCTATTTTTTTATTTCTCGCATTAATTGAAAAAAAAAACCTTCTTCAGAGATTGGAATAGATATCGCAAGATATTGTTTGTACTTTTTTCTGAATAAAAAAGCATACACTGAATATACCAAAATGTATTTCAGATCCAATACATTTTCTAACTAACATTAAAGGCAGTTCAAAATAATATTGCTAATACCTAATGAAGGATATCGGAAATCAAGTCATAGAATTGAATTTTAAACCAACAAAAACAAATGGTATAAATGAAAGGGATATAAACAAATATAACCCTATATACTTTCAATAAGTGCACATATAACCTTGAGATCATTTTTAAGGCAAAAATAACCCTAACTACTTTACATAAGTGCAAATATAACCCTAGAGACTATATTCTGGTATTGACCGGCTATTCCCGGCCATTGACCGATCGAAAATGACCAAAATTCCCATCAATCTAAATACAAAAAAATGAAAGACCAAAATGACCTTATGCAACCTTCTCCGCCGCTAGATTTCAGCCACCACCTCCCGCTGTGTTTATGTAGTCAGCTGGCCGAACTTACTCCTCCCAAATCCACCCTTCTTCCTCCTCTACAACCACCTCCACTTCTAACTATTCTCTGCCCATGTTCTACGAAGAGGACCCTACTCCGCCTCCACTCTTTCTCCTATTGGTGCCCTGCTCAAGCACCTACACTCCGATGTTCCCAACCTGAGAAAAATGGGAGGATATCTGTAACATCGTCTACGCCCGCTCCCAAAAATGCATCGACATCAGCAGCATTGGGAAGACATCTGTGGCACCGTCAACACCCTCCACGAACACTGCCGGAAGCTTCCCCCTCCTCCGCATCACTCCCTCCGCCTGACCCGCTT
>JAULKJ010312152.1:0-10897 GCA_032355405.1 Rubia balearica | reverse complement strand
GATGTTGACTGGACCTATTTTCTAGAGACTCGTCGGTATACCTATGAATATTCTGTCTTTCTTGGTGGGAATCCTGTTTCCTGGATTGCCAAGAAACAGCCCACTGTCTCTCGTTCTAGTACTGAGTCTGAGTGCCGAGCTCTAACCAACACCGCTTCTGAGTTTGTTCGGCTTACACACTTGCTTCGTGATCTTAGATTTCCCTTTTCTGGTTCTCCGTTGATGTTATGTGACAACAGTAACGCTATCTTCTTGGCTCAGAATCCAGTGGCTCACAAGCGGGCAAAACACATTGACATCAACTATCATTTTGTTTGGGAGTTGGTGGCTTCTGGAAAGTTTCGAGTTGCGCATGTACCTACTACTCTCCAGATAGCGGATATATTCACCAAGGGTATTTCTCAGCCGTTGTTCTAGTTTTTCAAATCCAAGCCGTGCGTCGGCGGACATCCGACACTTCGCTTGAGAGGAGAGGGTGTTAGAATAAATCATTTAGATGATTAGATTTGATTTTATCTTGTTTAGAGTTATATTAGGACTAGTCTACCTTTATTCCTTGTATTCTATTTATTCTCTTCATGATCAATAATAATCATTACGGGAAATATTTTCTATCAGAAACTGAGCCACCTCAGTTCATACTAACCAAGATCAGTAACTCAAGCTTTCAAAATGAAAATGAAAGCTGTGTTCATTCACGTTTCCACGGTTCTTGAAAATATAAGAAAATACTCTGGACTGACTTACAATTAGTTGCAATTAGCAACAAAATACGCATAGGAGAATTCAATGCAATGGTTACCAAAGATGAGTATAACGGTCCTAAAACTCTCAACTTACGGAGCATAAATGAATTGAGGGAATATTTAATATGGTACTAATTTTTAATTGAAATTCACAATTCGGTACCCGATTTTTGATTTGTCTTTTAAAGGGGCCCCCTTTTCCCCTTATGTCTCTGAATGGTACCTTTTAGCAAAACATGAGTATCATTTTGGATTTAAATTGTTCCATAATGGTACATACTTTCAACTATAAAACAACTTTTTGCACTATCGCAGTAAGTCCCCCCAACACCGATTTTTTGAGGGGGCTATCACGGTTTTTTGGGGTTTTCAAAACTGGTGTCTAAGTAGGGGGTGAAAGGGTTTCAACGGTTCTCAAAGACCCGTGCCCCTCTTGGCACCGATTGTTTTTGTAGCACTAGTTTCAAAACCGGTCTTATTACAACTCCGGTTATTTTTGGGCACCAGTTCTAAAACATTGGTGCTCAAAATTTTCTATAAATTAAAAACCGCCCTTCCTCGCAACTGCGTTCAAAGAAAGGGAAAAATACCCAAAATCTCAAGTTTTCAAAAATGATGCTACATTCTCATAAAAAATCTAATGCTTCGCTGTTACATAAACAAGATGCAACTTCAATAAGTCTCAATATCACTACTTATTAGTAAGTCTCAATATAATATTTTTTTCTTTGTACAGTTCATTTGAATTAAAGTATGCGTGAATGTACCAGCATGCACAGTGGCAGACGTATGTAGAGGCATGAGGTAACCCCCATGGTAAAAAAAGAAGGGGGTGTTAGTATTTGGTTACCCCGTGTAAATTTTTTTTTACCATTAATATTTTTAAAAAATTATTATATATTAGTTGTTACCCCATTGAATTTTTTTTATTCGCCCCTGAGCATGCATGAAGAGCATCGCAATCAGCATTCCAAACAATTCACCAGCCACATGCGTAAACCTGTTGATGCTATGAAGAGTAGGATTGCAGTCCATATCCACACTCTGCATCAGAATTATATTCAATATCAAAATCAAACCTGAACAATAAGGATGATAGTATGTAGAATAAGATAGCAGATTATCACCAGCGACTTCATGCAAGAAAGAGATTGCGATCCAAATCCGATTTCTGCTTGGCAAAGTCGAACATGAAGGTGTACATTATGACAGTGAGCTCTGCAACTCGCAGAATGATCAGAAGCTGGCCTTCTATTATGAAGTGTATGATAACAAAGTGAAGTCTTCTAGGCTTTAGCTAGATGATTAGTTTTCAATCGTCAAGTACAGAGCACAAAACAAATAGGCTAAACTTATGAAGGTCGTTAATGCATCAGAAAAATGACAACCAACATACATGAAAATTATAACAACTATGACTCCAGGGCAATGACTAAAGCACCAGAATTAACAAGGGAGTGCTTAAGAAAAACATACACAAAGAAGAACTGTTGAGTAAAGGTTTGAGCTTTTGAATGTTAATAGAGAAACTTCAGAATATGAGAATAATGATTATCAAAGATTAGGGATGATCATGGGTCTAGTACCTGATCCAGACCCATAGGGTTTAGATCCGTTGGATCGGGTATGAGTCCAAAAAATTTAGATCCATCGGGTTCGGGCCCGGGTATGAGTCCTGATTTTTAAAATGGGTCTGGTCCAGGTCTAAAATATTAAGACTCAGACCGACCCGTAGACCCATATTACGTTAACTATACATATTATTTATCCTAATTTCTAAATTACTTTCATATTCTCTTTGTATTTTTTATTTTTAATTAAACAAATAATGTGTATTGTATTTTTTTTGAAAAATTAATTTATATTCATATCGAACTTGAAATATTTTTATTTAAGATAATACATATTTAATTTAGTGAATTTTTTTTTAAAAAAAGTTAGACCAATTTAAGACCCGTTTTGGACCCTAGATCTATCGGGTCTGGGTCTAATTAAATTTTTTAGGGCCGGGTCTGGGTCTTAGGCCCGACCCAGACCTGACCCATGACCATCCCTATCAAAGATATGAACATTGAAAGAGCTAAATATACAAGACGCAACTCTTTGTCTAGAGAATATTATAAGCAAACAAAGAAAATTAGTATGTGAGATATTGTTAGATTCCCTACATGAAGTATTTTTTAAATATCAAATTTTAACACACCATTGATTTACGTAAATAAAGTTAGTCAAACATGACCTGAGAAAATTGACCGAAAAGTGTGCAGAATCGGGTGGGACAGAGGTAGAAATATGTCGGAAAACTTCACATATTATAATAGCGGAAGAAATATGTACGGTTTTCAACAAAGATGGCCTGAATATCATCCCATAGCAGATTCACAGTTGTATCTTAACCATCGAATGTAGATGGTGATGAATTTTTTTGGCTTGCTTTTCCCCCTCGTTTTACCCATCATAAATGAATATGTACTCGTGCAAATATGTAATTTGAATTAATAAAAGGATAATTAGAGCAATGGTATTCCGGGGTTTGGATTAGGACTTGGGAAGATCAAATATTTTATACGAGACGATTCAGAAATCGATGGTTTTGCTAGGAGACGATATGGAATCCACTGTGAAATATTCCAATTTTGGAACCACGGTGGAAATGAAAAGAGGTTAGTTTCCCCGACCATATCCAATTCTGACTCTCCAATCGGTATCGTAACTGTGTCTAACAAAGTTTAAAACAGAGTCAAATGATGTTTTGATTTGGATCATTGGTTAACCGACACATTGATTGAGGTTAAAAGGTGGTTCAACCATCTTCTTTAATAAAGTAACTTCATTTATTAAAACAGTGTCCCAACTCCTGCAAAAAGCCTAAATACTTCCCTTCCTCCGAACCCTTGTTTTCTTTCCTACTATCAATCTCCAAACATTCTTCATATTTCCTCATCCACCCTTACATATTTTTTATGAGGTTTCATCAACAATAGAAGATGATGACATCCATCACCCGCCTCTTCGTTTTCTTCTGCACGACTCCAAGACCAAAAACCTCAACCAGTTTGAAACCCTCGCACTACCAGCTCCGCCTCATCTCCACCTCACGTCTTGGTACCATTTTTTCCATCACCGTCGAATTCTCTAGCTTCCCATTCTCCAACACATCCCTTTGTGATGGAATCATTGTGCGGACTTACAGGGGACAAACGTTCGATCCAAGGAAAGGGCGACTGAAGGTTGTCGGAAGAGCAGAGGTTAGGATGGACTTTGTTGATCTGACGGCCGCCATGGAAATGCTTGGACTTGATAATACAAAGGTAGTTTTAGTTATTGTTTGTGTTCATGCTTGTTTCATGTTTGTTTTGGTTTTTGTTATGTGTAGTTATGGATTGTTGATTGCTAGTAATGTGTGTTAATTATTTCATTAAATATGATATACAACACAAAGATAAGTCATAATATCATATTGGTTTTTCAAGATTCACTGCAAACATTTGGTTGATTTTGTATCACTGCTATCTGAAAACAACGGAAAAGTAGAAAACTCAACCTTTGACAACCCATAAGAATTCATCCACGTGATGTGGTGATTAGGGAGACAAGCTCAAATAGACAATCATTTCATTTTGTTAATATGTTTTCTATCCTTCCCCATGTTGTGAGTTGTTGTGGATAACTGTATGGTTTTCTTTGCAGGTATGAAGTTGTTTGAGATGTCTTTCTCCCATGGTTCCTTCTAGGGCGTGGAGTATTAGAGGGGTCATTGTATTCCTAAACAATAACCATCTATAGCTTTAGGTAGACATACCTCCAACTCATCAATACATTCGACGAGTAACTATGTACCAGTTTAGGTTCATGAAATTCAACTAAATCAAATCTTTAAAACTGGTTGAAGTTAAGGTACATCATAACAATCTTTAGTAACATTAGTGTATCCAACCATAACTGAGGTGAACATTGCCATTGGAGAGTTATTGTTACGACTCAAGGACAATCCGTGGGAGTTGGAAGATTTGAGAGAGTTGAAGAAAAATGGAAGAAGAGGGAACGGGTTCTTGGTTTTGGGGTTCTGTAAAAGAGATTGGAGGAGAAGATGATAAAGAAGAAATGGTTGGAAGGATGGAGTGAAAATCATATCAGGGAGGTATTTTAGTTGATAGACATTTTCTAAAATGGAAAGAGTGAAAATAGATGTGGGATGTCCAAATAAGGAAATAGTGCAAATAGAGTCGGAATAGAGGGAGTACATTAAGTCTTGTTAACTATTCAAGTTTAGTTATATTTACTTTGTCTACTTTAATACATTAAATCCTTACTATGTACTCCCTCCGTCCTACTAATAACTTCCTACTTTCCTTTTTGGTCCGTCCCACCAATAACTTACCTATTTCTAATCTTTCTACATTTAACCATAAATATGTGGTCATAACTCTTCCTTTCATTTGATTTATGTGAGCCTACTGTCATCACCTATTAAAAACATGTCACATAGACTTGTCTTAAATTTTGAACAAAAATCAATTCAAAACTTTAAAGTGGGATGGAGGGATTATTTCTCATTTTGTCTTACAGTTAACTTTGTCTTACAATATGTATGATGCTTTCTGACACTACCCACATATGTTGGTCTACTCAATGCCGATGTGAACTACATTTATGAAAACATTTCTAATACTTATAACCACAGTTTCCGACAATGCTTCCGATTGCGGACGTTAACTAGAAGTGGAAGCATTACTAGAGTCTATCATTATTTCAATTCAGAAAAAACACATTGAAATCCATTCCCCAACCTTTCCGATTTCCGACCCAAGTTTCCAAATCGCAACATATCCTAACAATAGGGATACAAGAAGCCAACATTATATTTCGATATCGGAACTCGAACCGGCCAATATGTATTCTGGTTACAACAGATAGCCTACACATTCTAGTAATGCATTTCCGAATCTGGAAGTATGTTTCACGCACGACAATTTCTGTTGCCTCCAAAATTAGAAACATTACAAGTTAGTTTAATTTTAAAAAACAACGTCATTAGGAAACACCCTGCATGTAATTTACAACGCCGTTAGTGGAACCGCCGTGAAACGAGGGGTTAGGATCCGCGGTTGTGCCGAAGATGGCAATTTGTAATCATCGTTCTAATACTACTTTCACCGCCTTTAATAGTCACATCCTGCATTAGAGTCACTCACACAGGTGTACAAAAGTTGTTGACATCAGTAGATGCTGCTGCATGAGATTGTAAAAGAAATTGAGTAAAAAAAGAAGAAGTTAATTGTGGGATGAATAATTATTATACATCATGTTGATCAAAATAAAGTCCCCTATTTTTTAACAGATCCTTGTTATACCCGCATTCTAAAACCCTATATCGCCACTCCCTTCTTCTTCCCTTGAAATTTTTTCTCCCCTCTTTTTTCCCCATCTCCTCAGCATGGGGAGATGGGGAAACAATAGTTTTTTTTCCAATTGATATACTTTTATTGTTCATATTATCGAATAAGTATGGATTTGTTTCTATACATTAGTATTGCTTTTTTGACTTGATATATTAAATTGATGTGTCCATGATGATCATTTAATCTAATTGTCCATGTTGATGTGTCAGAATGATGTTTACGCATCTTTGAATAAACGGTCAAAAATAAATATATTCATGCCCGTGAGTTCGATGTCCTTCGTATTTATCCGCTGAAGAGCACCTTCCTATATTTTAATTTTATATAATGAAGATGATTATAATTTACAAGAATGTTCAGTGTTTAGTAATAACTGATGATGAATAGTTATTCATGGTTGGCAATATAAATACTTTATTAAGAATCCAATCATTCATAAAATTACTTGGAAAAAAAATGAAAGGCCAATATAGTAACGAAATTGACATCGAATGTAATCCTTCCATCCCACTTCTATTTGTACTACAATTATTATTACGCTGTTCAAGAAACATGTTTGAGCGTTAATATGTTTACCTATGTATAATAACGTCAAACAAAAAATTAATATTTAGAAACTATTTGTTACGACGAATTGAACAATATCATATACGATAATATTGTTGTTCATATATCTATTCAAATACGTGGGCAAATTTTGATAGAGATCAGTGTAAAAAAAGGAGAAGTTCATATAGAGTTGGGACGGAGGGAGCAATTAGTTTATTGCAATAATAACTAAATTTTATGCCAATCAAACTGATTGCTTGTACTAAAGCAGATAGAAATTCAATAAAAAATTGTGATATTGCACTCGGTGATATTAACTTATTTCTCGTCAATATAATGATCATTTTGTAGAGAAGAGCATCCTACACATCAATATTGCTACATCAAATAGAGATCTCTGTAACACAACTTGATCTATAACAAGTTTGAAGGTTCAAATATAAAGCACGAATATGACAAAAAACTAATCCAAACCATGAACAAGCAATTGGATCACAATAACCATGTGAGTATGAACTCAAAATCCATGAAAGGCGGAAGAGACACCACACTTCTTAAGTCAAAATCTCAATCCAAAACAACGAACAATCAATTGGATCACAAAAACCATGAGGGGATAAACTCCGTATCAGGGTAGAATAGACTTTTTCATATAAATACAATTCATATGCAAAGAGTGTCATGACTATCAATTGGATAAGCCACAATGAATATCATTATCCTATACATGGTATCAAAATACGAGGGTTTCCACCAAAATTTTCCAGCGAAATAGTTCTCCCTTCCTATTTATTTCTTTAGATGTTATTAATTCCATCATGGGAAGCCTTTTTTCTTTCCACCACCGTGGATAGCCTGATGACGCTAATGACTTTGGAAGCGTCGTTGTTTGCCTCGACGCCGCCACTTAGATCCCACTCCGGACATAACCATTATCACCCGATTGATCCATGTCACTCTACTAACTATCCTATGGATCAAATTTTGTGTGAGTCTAACACCCACGTCTACCGAGGCTTTTCACATCAATACCAGCAGGAGTTGCTCGACTTCGACTTCCATTCTCTCAGTTCTATGCAGCAGTTGTCGTTTCTCTAGATTGCCACGTCAACGTTACGTTGCCTCTGTTTGTAGGTTATGCTTGGTATCCATCAAATTTTCCTCACAGGCTCCAATATGCTGAGGTGGTCCTCGTCGCCACTCGGCTCAGTATCATTTCAGTTGTCGGTTATATCAGTTCCACCTGATCTGTTCGTTGGTCATGTCTACTAATAATGTCCCTTCGGTAGGAAATAACTCATCTAATGGAAATTTTAGCTCTACATCCCTCTTTTTATTCTTGTGTTATTTGTTGGAATCCAGATCATCAAACTGCATATTGTCCTCACCGTTTTAATCCTAGTGTTGCGTCGTCCAGACAGAAGAGTGTCACTCGTGCTTTTGATGCTTTTTTTGTTGGTGTTGAAGCAAATGACTCTATTTGGTTTCTGAATTCGGGAGTTATCTCGCACATGACTCATTAAGATGGTAAGTTCTTTATCATGCTTCCTTTTAATGGGTCAAGTTTGGTTGTTATTACTGATGTACTACTGGAAAGCAGGTAAATAGTCACTAGTAGGAATGTACCGATGCAATCATACAAGTGCTAGAAATCACATATACCTTGATAAAAGAAAAGAAAATTCTAATACCGTTGCCTATTTGGAATTCAACATCGGTAGTAAAATTACCAGTGCAGTAGACCGATGCCTAAGAGAAAATGAGGAAGAAAATGAAAATATTCAGCATCGGCAAGGTTCTTACCGGTGCTCACTACTGGTGCTATTGCAAAATTTGCGAGAGAAAAATCTAATTACATCACCGGTAATGTTATGGGACGGATGTTGCTGCAAAAAAGACACGCAAAAAGATATTTTCCTGCACCGATTTAATTTTTTATGGATAGCACTGATACCCTACAGGTGCCAGATTCAAAAAAACAAGTCTAACGCCGGTATGTAGTAGCTTATACCGATGCTATTGGTGCTTTTAATACACATCTACCACCTTTTTAGCGGGTAAATAGTGGATTGTTGGTGTATTTTGGTTCATTAATGACAATTTTTGGATGAGGAAGACATTGAATGCTTATTAATGAACTCCCTTGAAGGTACCATATAATTTATTCTATTTACCATTTATTATGAAATATGTTGGGAATATTTTGTTGCCATGTATTTTTTTGTATGTTTGATCATTGTAATGTTGCTTAACTCAAAGTCATGAAATTGGTTTGTTGACTTTTACTGTTGATATGTTCAATGGTTTTTTTTCATGCATGTAATATGATAGGTTGTGTTACGAATGTAGTAATGGGATGTTGCGTGTTGTGGATTGTAACTTGATGTTTTATGAATAAAATTATATTTAGGGTAGAATAGTATATTGGTGTGGGAGTTTAATTCTTGTACATTCATTAAAATGTGGAGGTATATCATGCCATCAAGAGGCATAAACATGTGTATGACAATGTTAGTTTGGTGAGTGATGAATTTAAGGTTTTGTGGGGGAGTTTATGAAGCATGCATTTAGTCGTGAGAAGCGAATCTTAAGTCCTTATTGTGATTGTAATAATCGTAAGCGTACCGACGATCGAGACTTGTTACTACCCCATTTGTACAAGAGAGGGTTTGCAAAGAATTATTTTGTTTGGACCTTTCATGGTGAGAAACCACAACCGGCTGTGGTTATAGGTAGCAAGGGATAATTTTTTGGGGATGTAAAATTGGATGACATGTACTAGGAGGTGATGTATGAATTTAAAGAAGGCCTGAGGTTTTGTCAAAATTTCTAGGTGAGAATGATACGCCGATTTTTCCGGGTTGCAAGAAGAAAGACATTGTATGTCATGTTTGATGGAGGTTTTTTAACATGAAAGGTCTTTGTTCATGGAGTGACACTAGCATAGATAAGTTGCTCAAGTTTTTCAATGGGAAGCTCCCCTCCAGAAATGGTTTACCGAAAAACCTCTGTGATACAGAGAGAATTTAGTGTCCGATGGGAATGGAGTATAAAAAAATATACATGCATACCACAATGATTGTGTTTTGTATAAGGGTATTTAAGAAAAAGAAGTGGCTTTCCCCGTATTCTATGTTTCTTGTCATAAGAAAAGGAGAAATGAGGTTGTCGATGAAGAGCTTGTTATGAATGTAAGGATATGGGTCCCCGTGAAATGCGTTTGGTACCTTCATATTGTTCTGAGGCTGGAGAGGTTATTTAAGAGCATTGGGGATGCGAAGAACCTAGCATGGTACATGGACAAGGGTTGTAACAATGATGATATTATCGGTCATCCTACAGATATAGATCGGTAGAAGAAATTTGACAAGATGTATCCGAAGTTTACAGTTGAACTGAGGAATTTGAAGATGGATTTGTGTACTGATGGTATGAATCCCTTTGATAACATGTCATCGAAACATAGTTCCTGCCGGTTATGCTGGCCATTTACAATCTGCCTCTGTATTTGTGTATAAAGAGGAAATATGTAGTGATGTCCTTGGTTATTTTGGGGCAAGACAACCCAGAAATGACAACGGTACCTATCTAATCCCTATCATAGAATATTTGAAGTTTTTTTGTCTGACGGTGTTGATGTGTTTGATGTTTTCGTGGTATCGAGTTCAAGTTGAAGGCGATGATTTTCTATACGATAAATGATTTCCCAGCTTATGGTAATCTTTCAGGTTATGTGGTTAAGGGCCACAAGGCATGTCCCATATGCGAGGAAAGTACAGATTTCCAGCTGCTGAAGAATGGTAGGAAGATCGTGTATCCGGGTTATACAAAATTCCTTCCGATGAAGCAGATGTTACGAGACGACACACTTCATTTTAATGGTGGGAAGGAGAAGAGGAAGGCGCCAAATATATTGAATGCGGTTTCCAACCACAACAAGGTGAAGAAATTATATGTTGTGCTTGGAAAAAAGATATCTAATATGTTTGCCACAAATGATGGATCGACCCTGGAAGAAAAAATCGATTTTCTGTACTGGGAGAATTTAGAGCTTCTCAATTGTTTAGATGTGATGCATATAGAGAAGAATGTGTGCGAGAGTTTAATTGGGACGCTACTTAAAATTTTTGACAATAGCTGATAATTTTTTTTTGATTTGTTTGGGTTTATTTATTAGTTGTTAAGTCAGATGTAGCATCT
>JAULKJ010312141.1:0-10898 GCA_032355405.1 Rubia balearica | reverse complement strand
AACTTTTGATGTAATGATTCATTGATTCCAATAATCGATTGTTGGTTGATTTAAAATCTTGTTAACTGAAACGGGGGTTTAAATAAAGGAGAGACATGGATTTGCATCCTCCAGTTTCACTTTCGTGTTTACTATTGGTTTTGACCATTCTACCACATTCTATTTCTTTGTAAAATATTGCATCTACTGTTTGATTGGAGTTGCTTGCTTGATCTTGCTTTGTGGGTATCAATAGTGTACCTTGGCTATAATCATGGTGAGCTTATGAAGATTGCTACTGTAATCTTAGTTGAATAGTGACGTTTTGCTTGAAATCCAAAGATGGACTTATAAAGGATATCTCTAGTTTTTAACCTCTACCTAAACTAGTTTTTGTCAATCTTTTGTTAGCTGGTTTTGAAGAATTTTGGCTTTGATCTACCATAAGATAATATAATGCTTGTTGAACAAATTAAATTCTTGTATCAATGTTACGCTAGGGTAGCATTTTTGGGTTTTGTGTCAAAATCATGTTAGGTCATATACATTTTTGGGTAGGAAATTGCTAACCATGTCGTACTAACCAGGCTGTTTCTATTTTTTAAAAATTTCCTTGTTAAATATGTTAACGTAACTGTTTTATAACATAAAATCCAATGATCTATTTTTTTCCTCCTTTTATTTTCTCTTCTGATTGAATCTTTTGCGCATACAATACTTGTTCAGCATGCAAAGTAGGTTATATAATATCAAAATGCATACAAAGTTTGTATTAACTATATTCATCATTGCTGAAATTATTTGTCATCAACTATGTGTTGACTTTGTTGTTGAGATGAACATTATTATAAGGTTGGTCAAAATTGGAAGAAACGAAAAGTTCAATAGCCAGAAAAGTTGATTGCATGTAAATATGTGTTTGCACAATATGTGCACGTAATTGGCTTGAAGTGTAGAGATAAAAAATTTTGTAACATCATCCACAAGTGGTTCGACTAAATATGTTAAAGTAGATTTCTTGAGAAAATATATCATTTGATACCAAATTTTCCAAAGATATAGAAATTAAATCGGTAAATTTAGATGTTACACTAGAGAATTAGGAGTTTGTGAGCATTAATGGTGGAAAGAAACTAATTGTTTATCAAAGAAAGAAAGAAAAAAATCAATATTGTTGCACTATCATGGTCCAAAAAACCAGTTGAGATACCTGATGCAATGTTAAAGCAACATATGCGAACATCGATCAAAGAGGAGTAGAAAGAAGAATGTGAAAGTAAATATTGTCTCACAAATACAAGATTTACTACAACCAAGATTTGAGAAGATGGTTGAATTATAAATGCACATCAAAATTACAGTGAAAATATCAAGTGAAGAATAACCCACTAAGGCATTTGAGGATCAGCCTTTTTCCTATATGGTTTCAAGAAATGCTATCGATGAATAATGTTGGCTCCAAACCTTCACCATAGCCAGTGAACTTGACTGCCGATAACAAAGATTTAATAAATTAGCATTTGCACTAATTATGCACATACATAATTGGCATCAATTAATCATGTTCTTAGAACAACTATTTATTACATGCTCTTTGAATATATATCAAAATTAATATTTATATTTCTACTTTAAGTTGATATTAATGAAGCAAAAAAATTCACATTACTTTTTTTTTACTTTTTTTCATTATTCTGTTAGTACTAATTCTCTCCAACAGAATAAGGAGGCTTGTGCAATTTATTTATTTTTTATGTTCGTAGATGCAAAAAATTTCTGTGGAATAATGTGTCTATGTGCAAAATACAATCATGCCACATGCCCAAATAATTTAGGAATGAGGTTTTGAAACTCAACATTTTCCCGTCTTATCCTATACATGTTATATTCCATTCATCAGGAAAGATAGGTGTTTTTTTCCTTCCCTTTGCATCCCATTCACGTTGACTCAATTTACGAATTTTTTTAAAAATTACCCAATTTCCTTTTTCCACGATTCTTTCGGAGGAGTTTCAGTATGCAAGAGTTGGATAGGTTATGAGGGGTCTTATATTTTATTGATTTGGAAATGTGTTTTCCTTTTTGCTTTCTTATTGCTAACTCAAAATTGATGATAGTACTTGAAAATTAGTTCAATTGGAATGAATTATAAAATTTAACTCTTTAGAACTAGATATTATCAATCATCCCATACAATCATAATATATGGTTTTTATTATGAAATTATACTAAAAACCTCTTTGTAGGAGAAACTTGAATAAGAAAATTAGAAACATTGATTTTATAGATGTTGTAATATGCAAAATATGTTTTTCAAACATACTAAAAGGAAAACAAAACATCCTTTTCAGAGAAAAGAACACGTATGATCTTACAATCTCTTTAACTCGGTGTTGAGTCTATCTCATCAAGTCTACTTTGCACGTCCAGTTCACCAGTACAATCTATTCAGTTGGCAAATTAAAGACAATAGATTGAGTCTAACTCAACAATAGTAGTCATTGTATTTGTGATAAAAGTGTTGGTAGGAAGTTGAAAATTTAATGGCTCAAAATAATAAAAGTTCTTGAATGTGATAACGTTAAACAATACTAGTTTTTATATGTGATAAAAGTGTCGGTGGGAAGTTGAAAATTTAATGGGCCAAGTTAATGAAATTTCTTCAATGTGACTACGTTAAAACTTTTGAAGGTTTGATAAAACTGAAATAAGCAAGAACTCAATAATCACAGAATTTGACTTCCTATAATGAATTTTAAATAAATTTTCATTCCCACTAACTATGCACGTAACTGGCCTAAATTAATCTAACTTTTATAGTACCATCATTTATTTCAAGCTCTTATACATCAAAATTATTATCTACATTCCGGATTGAAATGGATATTAATGAAGTAAATTTTTTATTCAAATTTTCTACAGGGTTTGATATTATTTATAGGGTTTTAATTAAAACGGATGTTCTTTATTATTCTTACTAATTCCATTACTTATTTTTTCTTTCTCATTCATACCGAGAGATTATGGAGGCTTGTGTAATTTACATTTATTTTTACTGATATAAATGTCTTCTTCTGAAATGTACACATTCAATACATAACTACTCCAACCTCCACGCTCCTCGCCAGTAATTCCCTCCTCTTTCGACTGCACACTCGTAGCCCACAATCCATTGCAATAAAATAGAAGCCTCACTTAAAGTGGACATTGGACAGTTGGTATAAAGATGACACCCATGGTATTCCAAAGCCACCAGTTAATGGAAAACACAAGGGTCATGTTGGAACTGATGTTGAGAACTCGAAGATTAGTGATCCAAGTACTAATCCTGCCCATAAAGAAAATAACTCCAAGATGAAAAATATCTTTTGATTGAACCGAAATGAGTTTTACCCATCACAGTGTGATATGGAATCTCCAAGAGGCACCGCTTCTCTGAGAAAGAAAATGTGGGGTTCTGTATATACAGTAATGCCTTATTCACTAGTAAATTCAATGGGCATTTTACAATATGCACTGAAGATTAATGGATATGCAAACCCAACTTTGAGGCATAGCTTATCCAGTCAATCAACTACAGTGTTGGGAGGCATGTCGAGTAATCATGTTTTTGGCAAGAGAACTAAGATAGAGCGGAAAGAGAATCACAACGATGATACACCAATTTCAGGAAAAACTAGTGGTAGTTTGAAGAAAATAGTAAAAGCTCAAGAAATATTGTTAGAGGTAAAGATGGTAATGGATGTCGAGTTTATGATTAAGGTGATGAGGAGTACTGCATTGCAAAGAAAACTTCCCAACCTGTAATCTTATGTTTAGAGAGTGACTAGAGTAACAACTCAATCACTAAAAAGCTTACTTATTGAAGGGGTAAGGAATCGTGCATGTTCGGTGCATGTGGAGATTTAAGATAAACTTGATGATATTGAAACTCCAAAGCAAAAGGATGATGATGAAATATCATAATAAGCTTAATAGAAGAAGAAGTTATCCTCGTAAGTAGAGATGAAAAGTTTTGTAGCATCACCCTCAAGTGGTTTGATTAAAGCAGCTAGAGTAGATAAGTTTCTTCATAAAGTTATATCATTTGATAACGCTATGTCAAATAAAAATTTAATTAGCCAACATAATTAAAGTTTCTTAATGTGACAAGAAGTTATTTTGTTTAGTGAAACATGATTGTAAGGATGGCCAAAACTGGAAGAAGAAAAAAGTCCAATTATTAGTGAAGTTGTCTGCCTAAAACAAAGTTTGAATAAATTCGTATGTGCACTAATTATGCACAAAATTTGTCCAAATTATTAACACTTTTCATCTCTACTTTATCCCTTTAAGCTTAATTTGAGTATTTCATCGCCATCCTTTAGCTTTGGAGTTTCACTATCACTAGGTTCATCTTGAACCTCCACATGCATTGAATATGCACGGATTATTCACCACTTGAATAACTAAGTTTTTTGGTAGTTGAGTTGCTACTCTTGTCATACTCTGAACCTAAGATGAAAGGTCAGTAAGTTTTCTTCGAAGTGCAGTCCCTCTCATCACCTTCATCAGAAATTATCTTCCATTTTCCTCAAACTACCACTAGTTCTTTCTGAAGTAATTGTATCATTGTTGAGATTCTCTTTCCAAATTATCTTAGATCTCTTGCCAAAAAAATGACTGCTCGACAGACCTCCCCACCCGTAGTAGATTGACTTGACAAGTTATGCACCATAGTTGGACTGGCAAATTCATGAATATACATGGTAGATTTTTAAGTAGTTGTTGAATTTACTGTGGAAGAAGGCATTACTATTGATACAAAATCACGCGTCTTCTTTCTTAAAGAAGTGATGCCCTTGGAGATCCCTCATTACAATGCGATGGGTCAACGTCATTTAGGCTAAATTAAAAGATATTTTTCTACTTGGAGTTATAATCTTTATGGCTCGAAGGGGCTAAAGGAAAATGGATATGTGAGATACCCAATGTTTTATGGCCATACAGGATAGCTGAGTCTTCTTCCATTGGTGAAACTCCTTATGGTTTGGTTTATGGTTTGAAAGCAGTAATTCCCGCAGAAATAGAAGTTCCAACTCCCATGTTGATGGCGGCTACAGAAGAAAAAATTAATGAAAAAATTATTGTTCGGATCTCGATAGAGTGGAAGAAAGGCAAGAGTTGGCATCCCTCCACAAAGCTAAGGTAAAAGAAATATTTAAACGCTATCATGATAGAAGAGTCAAGAGGGTACAGTTTAACTCGGGGGATTCATTGATGAGAAAAAATGAGAAGAGCCAATGTGAACTAGAAGGAAAATTGGCTGCTAGCTGGGAAGGACCCTACAGGGTAGTGGAAGCATAACCGAGAGGTAGCTATGTCCTCGAAACCATTAACGGTGCTCGAGTTCCTAGAAGGGTGAATATCACCAATATGCGGAAGTATTACCAGCTTTGAAGTTACGAGTGATATGCTGATAAGAGACATTCTTGAAGATACGACTGATATGCTGATAAGTGACACTCTAGAAGATACGAGTGATATGCTAATAAGCAGCACTCTTGAAGATACGAGTGATATTCTTATATAAACGACACTCTTGAAGATACGAGTGATATGCTAATAAGTGGCACTCTTGAAGACACGAGTGATATGCTTATATAAACGGCACTCTTGAAGGTACGAGCGATATGCTGATAAGCGGCACTCTTGAAGATACGAGTGATATGTTGATAAGTGGCACTCTTTGTAATAGTTCCAGCTTCGTATGATATGCGTTGCGGCTGATGATTAATTGAAATGCTAATAAATGACACTCTAATTGTAATTTTAATCCCGTATGATATATGCTACAATTGGTGAAGTGTGTTGATAAGCTACTTGATCCCCATTAAAGCTGAACAGCTACACGATTAACATTTTTGCTGATAAGCTACTTAATTTACGTTAATGCTCATAAGGTACTCGAATCTTAATGCTTCCAATCTCAGATATTATATACTAAATTGACAATCTGATACATGTTGAGTTTTTTCTATTAATGCCTACATAATACCGCGTAGATAGCAATAATAAAATATATGCTATGTGAAATACTTGATCTATTGATATATTATCCAAAGAGGATAAATTAGAATTTACAGCTACATTGTTAAGACTTGAGCAATGACACTTAGGAAGCTTGTTACAGAGAAACTATTTTCCTGATTCATGGAACTAACTTTCCCAATTTATCTTCGAGTTCCTCAAGTTCTTCCATCTTGATACTAGTCGCATGTTGAAGGTCGCGCTTTTACTCCTCTTCATGATACTGGGCTAGATCTATCACAATCTTCGACCAAGAACATTTTGATGAGGGATCACTTTCTAAGTTCCTTATCTGGAGATCTTCATCTCTACAATGTTTTTTCGTGGACCGTTTAGTAGCATTTCTCAAAGATCTGCTGCTTTTATCACCCTTCTTAGCCCCTGATATCCTAGAAACTGAGGATCTTCTCCCTCTCGAGGGGGTGAATATGGGGTAACTCTCGTAACCATTCTAAAATAGCATCAGAGGTTGCTTTTATATGAGAAATTCCTTTTTTTATACCTTGTTGTTAATAATCCAAATGTTGGATACCCTAAGTAGAAACTGGTTATCCACAAGTTTTGGATGAATAACACCATGATATATGTTATGGGCTTGAAGGCTCACATCGTAAAGTGAAACTTTCTCCCCTATTTTTTTTTATTTTTTTGCTTTAATGCTTTGATTTCTCCCGTAAGTCGAGTGTTCTCAACAAGGACAGATTCAACTAATGAGGGGTCTTCATCAGCAACTACGTCTTTCTTTGCTAAAGTTTCTTCCAACCTTGCAATTTCATCTAAAGCCACCTTGTAGAGTTGCACCACCTCTCCCACTTGGGACTTAAACTTATAAGCTTCAATTCGGCTCAGTGTAAGACGAGCTTCGAGGATTGACAGCCAATTGTCGTTAGCAGGATTACATCTTTCAACAACCTCGAGAGGTATCGCACTGTTATACTTTTTGGGTTCAAGATCCCTTAATAAGTTCCTAAAAGCAAGGTGATCTCCATTCTACCATGATTTAACCTTTTCCTCAAGTTGATGGCTCTTACTGCATAAAGAGTTTCTTTCCTCATTGCATTTAGCAAGATACAACATTGACTTCATTAGATGCTCGCTAGTTTTGTAAAGCTCTATTCGAGCCTTAGAGAACTCTTTGTAAATACATTGTAGCTTCCTCATCAATGAATTACACTATGTATGAGGACAAGAAAATTTTAAAATTAAGAAAAAAATTAGTAGGCATAATAATTTTCCATTAAATGATAAAAGTGCACAAGGAGACCATAAAAGGCAAATATTACATTTCTTCCCCTACCCTATTAGCATCCTCATCGGCATTAGTTTGAGCATAGGTCTCCATGGCTCCTTCCCCTGCTGCTCATTGTTGAATTGTGCTGGCAGTTATTACCTTGAGGGAGAGAGCTCAAACCTTCTCAACTATATGGAAACGCCCACTGGACTTTAAGAAGTTCAGGAAGACAAAAGTTAAACCACCCCTTGCAAATGCTTTCTCTCACTTTAGATCCACATTTTTGATAGCTTTCACAAATGATTCCAAGAATTTGATATTATCCTTTTACAGGGGAGGATACAATCTTGTCTTTAGATCCTCATTGATTAGGGAGATACAGCCCAGCTTTATGGCCAATATGAGAAGCTCGAGGAAAAAGTTGAATAGCTTATTGCTATTCATCAACTTGGCCTTAAAAGCCTCAAGCAAGAGAGCTTGGGCCTCAGGATATTCAACGCCTTCACTTTGAGTTCAAGGGCCTCTTTATCGAGGATGACTTTCCTATTTTCAGCCACGAGCTCTGAAATCCTCTTTTTTGAGGCTCCGAGTGCCTCTACCAGTTTAGAATTTTTGAGGTATTTTTGTTTAATCCTCTCATGCAATTGGGCGTGGTCGGAATCCCGCACTTACAGAAGGGAGGGTAAGGACGAAACCTGCTCCTTAATCCTCTGAGTTAATTGGCCAAGATGTTGAGACACCTAGGGTATAACAGAGCAATCAGAAAAATTATTTGGAAAGATAAGGGCTTCACTAAATGGACAAGAGACAGAGCTAAGAATTAAAAAAACTAACCTGAGGATTGTTGGAAAAAGTCTTTAGTAATTGCTCCTCAAAAATAGGAACACTCGAGGTAGTTGAAAGAGTGTTCGAGGAGGGGGTCTGCAGATTAGTCTGAAGAGGAGAGGGTAGAACTTGGGAACTATTATCGTTGGTTCCCTTTTGAAGCTGATTCCTTCTTGAAGAAGGAACATTTCCATCTGGCCTTTTTCCCCTTAGTGTCCCCCAATGGTGGCATCTTCTGGGGGGATAGTAGATGTGAGATTATAAGGGGTAGAAGCATCCCCTTTCTTTGACTACAAAGCTGAGCCAATAACCACTGGAAAAAAATAAAATGAAATTAGAAACAAGAAGCAAGAAAATAAAGGTACAAAATAGAAAATCCTATTATTAACACCGTTGGAAGCTTCCGAGGGTCTAAAATGAATAGGAGTGGTCTTGAGGGGGGCCTCTCGAGTAGGGTCTTCGGTGACTCTCTTTCGCTTCTTACTTTTCTCAGGTTCACCTTCGAGTGGTGGAGGTTGTGACTTGGACAACTTTTTATTTCATAGCTTTCGATACACAAACTTCTCATATATTTTAACCAACCAGATGAAACCGCCAATGGTTGATTCGGGGTTGGAGAAAACACCATAGTCTAGGGATAAGGCTAAAAGGCGTCTCCTGTCATTCTCGAGATAGCTAGGGTAAGAGTATTTTCCTCCTTTTAAGGACTCAACTTCTATATTCAAGTTCCATCGAGGAACCTTATATCTTCTGCAGTCGAAGGTAAACCCTTTTCCTATATTCTTTCACTTAACCGAATGAGAAGGAACGACAAAAAATTTCTATTTCCTTTCCATACCAATGAAGGTGATAATATTCTCCACCGACCTACCACTATAAGACACACTATACACTGAATAAAGCAATTTACACTTTGTTTTAATCCCAAATTTGTGGCACCTCATCATAAACATCATAATAACTACTAGAGCGTTTAAATTAACTTGTGCTGGGTTGACCAGTAATTCTTTGAGAAGCTTAGAGAATAATGGAAAGAAGGGGAAGTAAAGTCCTAATCGAAGGTGTTTAAGAAAAATGATCGATCTTTGTTTGGGAAAGTTATCGAAGATTCTTCCACTCTTAAAGGTTGAAAATCTACATCGAATGACATTAATGATCTTCGAGATATATCTTTTTGCTCTTGAGGCTGGGGGGATCATCGATAGATGTCCCTGTTTCCCCCTTGAGAGATACTTCTTCTTTTTCTCCTTCCTTGAGGGGTATAGATTCCTCATCTTCCTTCTCGTGTGTTGGGGGATGAAACCCTATTTTCTTGGTTATTGGAGACCACCTCACGAATAACTTACCCATATCTGATGGCCAAACATTGGTGAACCCTTGGAGGGGTAATCAGTCCAACCAAGGATATCATCCCACATATCATAATCGTAACGTGACCCATCATAATTTCTAAACTCAGTACCAGAGTTCATCTTCACTGGTGAATTAACTCCCTCTCTCTGTGACCTAACCTCGTCAGATAGCCCCCTCACAGTAGATCCCTCACCAAAAATAGCCATTAACGAAAATAAGGAAAGGGAAGGAAAGAGAAATGGTGGCAGGACTTACTGATTTCAGAGAAAGAAGTGCTAGAGATAGAGATCATGACCGGAAGAAAAGGTAAAGAGTTATGAAAGGTGGCTTCTTCTGCAAAATACCTGCAAATAAAATGAATGGAAGTTGAAAAGAAAATGGGCAGTTAAGAAGTTTGAAACGGTGGCAAACATAATGATTATCTTGAAAAACTAATTTTTTTTAAAAAAGACACAAGTTTCATACATTTTTAGAGCGAGCCATTCTTGACGTCCAATATGCACGATTGACGAACACGTGCCTCATATCATATTTTACGAGAATTTAAGAATAAGAAAACTGGATATCACCTCGAGACTTGAGATGATGTACGAAGAACTTCACCTTGAATGATGTTAAGTTGAGCTCTACGAATCATCATCTTGAAGGTTTTCAAGCTATCATATCGAGGCTTCGTATTCACGAGTAGATCTCTACTTTTCTGGGGGCTTTTAATAATAACCAAGCCCAAATAACATAATGGGCTTGTGTTAGCTGGTCCAATCAGGTTGAAACGGTTAGATTCAATACCACATTTATTGGTATTTAAGAATTATAATTAATAAAAATAATACGAAGGATGTACAGTATAAATACTGGGTAAGTATTCATTTTCTGATTCATTTTGTCCTTTATACAGTATTCATACACTTTGCTGACTTAAACATTAGAGAGTTTTTCCCCAGGATTTCCCAGTGCCTGTTTTCTTACAGATCACATTCAAGGAGCTTGGGTGGGCTGCTTATTCGGTTTTAAGATGAATCACGTGCGTTGCTCAGTATTATTAATAAAAGAAGAGTGGGTCTCCTGACAGGCGGTCTATCCATGAGCTCATGGACAGGCCATGGACCTATTTGTAAATAACGAAAATAATATGAAAAAAGTTGATCCGAATCGTAAATAGAGATACAGGTCTCACACAACACACAGTCCTTGAAAACCTCGCTAACTGTTTCTTCCTTCTTCTCTAATTCCGATTTATGTCCCTCTTCTCTGATTCCGATTTATCTACTTCTTCTTCTCATATTCCTCTACTTCTTCTTCTCTGATTTCATTGCTTCTCTGATGTCCTCCGATGACAACCGGTGCCTTTCCGATGGAACTGAGAAAGAAAATCGCGAATTAGGAGAAAATGTCTTGCTAGATGAGATTGAAGTTGATCAAATTTCAAAAGCCTTAGTTG